>PVLA01008386.1:0-89401 GCA_004027455.1 Hydrochoerus hydrochaeris
TTCTTCTTCTTCTTCTTTCTTCTTTTTCTTCATTATTTCTAATTGAACCCAGAACTTGACACTAGCCCATACCCTCAGCCTTAAAGTTTTTTAAAATTTTTGATGTAAATTCTCAAATTGCCAAGTTTCCAAGGCAGGGCTCAAATTTGCTGTTTTGCTGCCTTAGCCTCCCAGACTTCTGGGACTATAGGCAGGTACCCCCACGCCTGGCTCTAACTCTTCTACCTATGATGAAGTATTCATCTTACTGACATCTGGATTAATAAGATGTACGATTAGGCCATCACTGAATGATGTTTTTTATACTGGTACACTTGATGTGCTTTCCTATGTGAACAATTACTTTCACTACTTCCATAAGAGGAAATACATTATGTATCAGGCAGGGAAAATCAGAAAAGTCACCAGTTTGCTTTGGTGACAAGTCATGTTAACTTCTCACTAATTCTTTTCTGCTTAGGAACCCAAGACAGACTTGTCAGTAATAATTTCCAGAGTAATTTTTAAAAACCTGTGATTCCCACTTTTATTAGTTTTAATAAAGAGTCACTACTCCCTAAGCTTGCTTGGAAAATTATTACCTATCAGTAAGACAGAAGACAAACACATATGGTATTGACAGCAGTAGAAAGTCAGTCCATAATGATGGCTATTAACAGATGAAAGTTGCTTTTTAAAAAATACAGCCAACCCTAAATTAAATTCCTTTTGAAGCCTGAACTTGAGTTCTAGAGAGTTGACTTAATTGAAACTAATAGAAGCTAATTTTATACTCAGAAGTAGATATGCTTCAATGTATAGTAAAATTGTGAACTAGAAAAAGAAACACAGAAAAAGAACTAAATAAAGCAAAAGAACCAGTTTCTGAAGCAAGGCAATACATGTTTCCATTTATTAATAGAACATTCATTAGCAGTGATCCTTGATAATGAAAAATTAATACTTCATTACTAAGGGGCAGAATAAGAATGGTTTTTCCTGTGAACTAAAATAGGAGTGAGATCATTGCCTTATTTCAAATAAATCATATGTTCCTTTGGTGTTCTGTACTGATTTACACTTTCAATTAGAATATTTACCATACTTGTGAGATTATGATCATAGAAGCTATTTACCATTTAGATATGTTCTAGGATTTTTCCAATCCATCAGGTTATGACTATAGAGCCTAATCAAATGCTAATATTAGGGATGAGTACAATAGTATGTAATCAACTTATTGTACTACGCTTCAATATGTAAATCGGAAGCATAATTTGATTTGCAGTGTAACAGGTCTTGTAATAGACCATCGGATAGTACTAAGAAGAAATAGAAAACAAAGTAATATGAGACTGGAATAGCTTCCTCGCTAAGTGAATAGAAAAAAAATCTATTACCATTATCAGGCTAGACTTGCTTTTAAAGATCTTGTACAACTATAAGCTTCCTTGAAGTTCGTCTTTGATATAAACATTAGGTGTTATGTAGAGATGTTGCATTCCTGGTACATTAGTACATAAGGTGCCACTTGAATGGGATAGTAAAACGGGTGCCACTCGGTGCTAGCAGAACTTGTAAGCAGAAAAACTCAGCAGGGAATGATTCTGTGTTTTACCAGTGCAGGAAAAATTTGGGGTGGCCCTACTCTAGGGAGTCCAGGAAAAAAGAGGTTTTTAGGTCTACTGTCACTAAGACCATATATTATAACTTTGACTCTTCCCTACTGCTACCCAGCTAAGTGGCAAATATATTAGTTATTGCTAACATGTTACTCAGCTATTTTTTAACTGTCAGCTGAGAGTGAAATTATCTCATTGTCAGCATCACTTTTAGGAGAGATGGTTGGAGAGAAATAATTTAGGTTTGAAAGCTATCATCTAAATTTACAGCTGTATGTGGTCAAACAACTATTGACGCTTGAGAGTTTCCAATTGCTGGTAATAGACTGGAAAAAAGATAATGTGTTTGATCGATCAGCATGAACAAATTTCATTTAGGGGATCAATAACAGTTTATACTTGACAAAGCTGAGGGACCACATTTATTTTTCCCTTTGATTGAATAGATGTTTTCAATGGGACTGCAAATGTAAAGCAATCCTAACTATTTCTTAACTCGAGGCTCAGCTCCATTTACAATGTTATTGCAAGAAATGTGTATTTAAACTAATACACAGAAAAGTGGATAGCCAGGGGCTGGAGCAGGTGAATGAAACTAATGTACGGTTTATTAAAACACAGCACATGGTAAGAGTAAGGTTTCATTTTCTTGGTGTCAAGCAATCAAAAATAGGAGAGAGACATCGTGTTTCGTGGTGGTAAGACTTTCCTGTGTTTCATTTATCTCTCTTTCCTTTTTATTAAGATGAAACCCTTCAGTGGGTGAAATAAATTAAGAAAAATATTAAATAACAAAAATAAGTCAAATACCTGTGACCAAAACTAGCAAAATGAAACTTTTCAGAGCATGTATGCCACACAGCCTTCTCTATCAACTCCTGTGCACACTGGCTCTTTTTCCTCAAAGCCGTCTTCGTACAAAACATAGTGCCTGGCTTGGTAAAAGTTTGTTGAATGAATAATTGATGGATCAGAGTCTAATGATTTCCTGCCAACTAGCCTTACAACTGATGCTGATTCATGACTTTTGATTGAGATTTAGTAACTATGCCTGGGTTCTGGGGTTTCTGCACCAGAAACAGAAAATGTTCTGCGTGCTATGGATGACACACTGGTATCAGAAGCTATCTATAAATCAGATGAAGATTTTAGATGAACAGGTAAGATTTCCCTCTAATTCTGTCAAAAACTAATAGGTGATTTGTTTCCAGAGTATTAGTTCTGGATAGAAAGTGAAATTTTATTGTCTTACTTTTTTGTTCACGTTACAGAAAAGTAATTCTTCTCTTTTACATTTTAGATTTTTGGGCCGGGAATATAGCTCAACAGCACAGTACCTGCCTGGCAAATATGAGGTCCTGAGTTCAAGTCCTGGTACCAAAAATAAATGAATAAATTTTAGATTTTTTCAAGTGACAGGGTTTAGGATCCCTTCCTTCGAAGGATATGGATTTCTGTCTCCTTAAGTTTTCTCTGTTGGCCCTGAAAACTGATTTTAGATCCACAGTTTTTTCCTATCCTTGGTTATGTCACTGTTCAGTTTCCTCCAGCGGCCCCAGAAAATTCTCAACGATCAGTCTAAATAACTGTGTGGATAATCTAGGCTGCTTTTCACAGAAACATACTGGCACCACTTGAAAGAATATAGCGATCATGATATTTAGGGCGAAGGCCTTCAATTCAGGTTTCACACAGAAAAAAAAGGGGGGCGAAGTTTTTTTCCGCGAAGAGTTTCTTTCTCTGAACAATGCCTAAAACTTCCCTCTTGAAGGGGCCGGAGCTAGGGTTCTGGCGATCCAGATGACAGGCATGCCTGTGAAATGCGGGGGAAATGCCAGTAGTACGTGCAGCCTCTTGTTCCAGCTGCCTCCGCCAGCTCCACGTTCCGCATGTGCCTCCGAGTGAGAAGCTGAGATGCTGAGAAGCTTCTCCGGAGCACGAGCTCGTGCCAGGTCTATTTTAAGCACTGGTGCTTTGAATTGTTTAAAATGCATATTGTTTGTGTACATCTCACGAAGGAAAATGCCAGCTCTGAGTGCCCCAGGCTGCTTGTATGTCAAATGATTAAGTCTTCAAGTCCTGCAGCTGAGGGGTCATTATCAATGGTACTTCCAGGTCAGGGTGAACACTGCGGAGTTGGAGGCAATGGTTGACCTTTCGATGGCACTTCAGGGTAACACAGCTTCCTAGGGCATAAATAATCATTTTTAAATTGTTTGTCTGAGTTCTATTTGTTTAAGAATGCAAACGGGTTATAACGTATGTGGCTTACAGATATTCTTTCGGGAAAAGAAAAGCAATTCCCATAGCAGTTCTCTCTCTAAACAAAAAACTTAAGACAAAGAGATGACAGAATAAATAGCAGAGATTAGTCACTTATATTCTGTTGCTAGATAGTTTGGGATGATCACTTTGTGTAGTGAGCATTTTTCTTGTAAAATATGAGCTGCATTAAGTAAACAAGCTTTGTGGTCTTCCATATATACTAGCTAAGACTTAAAATGGTCTGGTGATGCATTTGAAATTATATATATATATCTTATACTTTAAATTACTGTTGTCATTCATTTTGTCTTCTTTTTGAGGAAAAAATTATGCTCTGTTTCATACTAAATTAACTTCGGGCATCATTGTGAACTTTTCACTTTTGTAGAAGTATAAAGGCTCAATTTGGTGTAAAGCTCACAGTAATAAGTAATACTCAAGGTTTCAATCAGCATCACTATGTTGCTCTCTGCTGAGCAGCTACCATTCTTAGCACACTGTCAAAGGTAAACACACACACACACATACACACAAAATCTTCAGAGGCTTATACTTAGGAAATAAGGCAAAGAAAATCCTGGGAATACAATGATGAACAATAATTAATTTTAACTTTTAAATTAATTAACAGAAGTGATTATTGGATGGCACATGAGTGACATAGTTTTATTCTAATAAAAATACACAGTGAGCTTTTGGATAGTCTAACAGCTCAAAAATTATAATAAAATATGGCTTTATCTGACTATGATCATTGTAATACTTAAGATATCATTAGCTACTTTAATAACAGTGACAAATGTATAAATGATATCAATATACTAGAAATTATGTTTTTGGTTACACAAAATCCCAAATGAGTGTTTTACATTGGCAGATGATTTTCTCCTCTAAGTAATGATTCTGAACTCCTTCACCTTTTTGGCCTTGCCTTCTTAAGCATGGCACCCAAACAACAGAGCTTCTCTATGGAACTGATGGGAGGGGAAAGGCATGGGCCCTTGTGTGAGAGGTTTCTGTGGGCACTTCTGATCAAAAGTGATGAGCAAAGACTTAGTTTAGTGGCCACACCCATCTACAAGGAAGGCAGGGAAATTGAGTTAACCTGTGTTCAGAGGAAAAGAGAACAGTGTTTAGTGAAAAAGTAATCAGTTTCCTATGATACTTTAAGTTGGCATCAACTGGTTATTTTTCCAGCAATTTGTGATATTTTGCATGGTAATCCTCAGAATAAATATGTTGGTTTCCTTTCAAGTAAGAGCTATTGAATAATGGCACTTTATCTATCATCTGAAATGATATACAAATACACTTTTGGAAGAGGTAAGACAGAGTTACTAGTCCTCTTTTTGCTGCAATGGTGGTGAGAAGTAAAGGCAAGAGTAGTCAGCTGTATTGCATAACGTATGTTGATCTCTGTCCTCCGGACAGCCCTCATTTCTATCTATAACTAAAGAATGATCATGTTTGAAAGCAAGTGACTCTATCCAATATGTTCCCATTGACTCAGCTACTGAATGTGACATCAGCCATTTGGGCAAGAGGTAGCAAGAGCTTTAGAACATTATTTTATTTTTATTTGCTGTCCCTGACCTTTTGATTTTAAATAAAAAAGATATAATTAGTTCTGTATAGAGGCAGTGGCTTGGGCACACTTAATACTCAATATACAGACTAGTTGTTTATTTAATCATTTAAAGGGTTTTATGAAACCGTGCTGATTTCTTGTTACTATTGTCATTCTGGTTAGATTGGCAATTATACATTTCCATATTGCTCCAGCTAAGGTTGTTCTTGCCCTTTCTTTCCTTTTTCCTTTTCTCTCTGATGTTTCTTAACCCCTGCCCCTTGGACTAATAAATTAAGTTCCCAGTATGTGGAGGTGCTGTCTTTTCCTGCACTGTAACAAATGTCTCCTCATTAATCAGAGAGCAAAGATCCTGAGAGAGATGTCCTCTTTTCTCTAGAAGCCAAGTGTCACAGTGCAATATTAGAGAATTGTAGTAGGCCTTTAGTCTCTATTTCTTGTCTACAGTATCCTTGCAAATTTCATGCGAAAGACATAAAAATTACATAAACCATAGCTAAGGTGGAATCAATGAGAATATAGAGTCAATGCTAGCTTTATAAATTAAAAAAGATTAAATTCTTATATATATTTAGAGTAATGAGAGTCTTTTGATAATTTCTCTTCACTTATATACTTCACCTATTACACAGATGGTTATGAAATTTCTCTGAGAAGCTGAGAAGTAAAATTATTATTTGTTACAATGAGATTCATTTAGCGAGCAACTTGCTAAATTCTCTTATCCTTCCAGACCTCAGGGCAAATATGTAGTACCTTCAGTGTCTGTTTATTCTGTGATTCCAAAATGAATAATAAGCAATGAATGATATTTTTTAAAGTAACTGCTTCTGTAATAATTTTCCTTAGATATTCTTGAAAAAAATTATGTTTAGTTGAAAATAAATTTTGATACAGGAGTGAAAACCATAGATTTCTAAATTTTCAGGCACCATAGACAACAATTCCCTTTCTGAGTTTGTGGGTCAGGGTTTGCTGCAGGAATAGCTGTGTCTGCTCTAATGTCAGGTTTCCAGGGGTGACTGGTTCTCATGTTGCCATGCACGAATTTCTTCATTTACTGGGGAGAATTACATTTTTTGGGAATCCAAAATCCTGAGAGGAGTTCAGAAATCAGAAAAGTAGAGAAAAACCCTGATTCTCTATGTTTTAGAACTAAGGAATCATAAATATAAAACACTGCTAAGACGATTTCAAGTTAAAATGCAGGCAATGCTAATATGTCAAGTAGAAGAACAAAGCTGATGTTTCCCAGAACCAGATCAGGAACAAAGAGAAGCGTTCCAGGTTCTAACGGCAGCCTACTTATTTATGGAGTTTACAGGTTGTAAATATGTGTTTATCGCTCTGTCTGTAGCTCCTGGTGCCTCATTCTTTTCAACAAAATAAATATTGCTAAGTTCATAACCATAGCACATTTCATATACATATTTTTTATTAATGTGCAAAGAATAAAATTTCAGAAGCAAAAATTCTAAATTGGTAATTTCAACATGTGATGTTAGATAATACCATTAATTTTCTAGGGAACAAGAGCCTTAGTTTGTTCAAATATTGTACAATAATATTTGTTGGAATTTTCCAGATTTTAGATGTACTCCATAGGATATAGTTTTTAATAAATGATATTAATCTTATTAGTTTGTATTGATAACATCAAATAAAGAGTATGAGGAATGTTTAATTTTAAAAAAAAGGAAATAAGCCCATTGCCAAGTATATTTTAAATCATAAAGCATTCATCTATTATTATATGTTTTTAAAGAGAAAAATTCTGAAATTCAGTCTAACCCTATGAAAAGAATGCTTATTTACTATTACAGATACTTTTTATTATTACATAAAATATTATGAAATAATAGTTATGGTTCTGAGTCTGATATTCCTGTAATTTTGGAAGAATTCCAGTTTTTATTTCTGAGATCCCAAACATTAGTGTTTATCAAGAATTTGGAAATATCAAGAATTTGGAAATGGTAATCTATTTTCACAGTAAATTGAAGTGAAAGAGCATATTTAGTCTCAGTAGATAGATTGGGCAATTGAATCTCTAGGGTGCACTTAGAGTAATTCTCATGTTACTAACTGTGCTCAGTGCAAATTAATGTTTTTAAATCTCACAGCACTAATATAGGGTAATTGAGGTACTGTTTTGCTCTGTGAGGGTGAGGTCAGAATTCAGAGGAAGGTTCTAATGTTAAATTACCAGGAATTTGTTTGAAGCATCAGATGTAATAGGACAGACTGTAATCTCTTTCAAAAATGTTTAATATTATTCAAAGTAGGTTGTTTCATAAGGCTAATGTGACTTGCCATAAAGGCAGCTATACTCCTTAATGCAAAAAAGGTTAAGTTACACCAACTGCAACTTAGGAAACAGAGACTTTTTAATGCTATTGATGCCCTTAGGCAACATTCTGCAGGGCTTGATCTTCAGGATGGGACAAGGTTGTAGTGATATTACATTTGTTACATACAGGGCAACTTTATAAAGCTGAACTCAGTAGCTAAAGGCTTATTTTAAGACCAACAGTGCTGGAAAATTAAAAGCAGCTTTCAACTGCGTGGGCATCCTTTAATTCTCTACCTAAGTTGTTTTTACTTGATTAAGTGATCAGCAAGTCATCAAGCTTGAATGGGAGTCTATAAAAAGATCAAGAAAAAGATTCCATGGAAACTCAGTGTGCCTTATAATTCTTGTGTTATGTGAAATGGAATTAAGATGAAAGTGGGGAGCTCTGGTGTTGTGGTAGGTTGGAATGAAAATTAGAAGAGGTTCAAGGTCTACCTTTGGTGCTATGTGCCATTGGAAAATCCACTTCTTTCTGAGTTTGAAGTCTTGTTTATGAAAGATGTTGAGGTAGATGGTCTTTTTGAGTGACTATATCAGTAAATGATTTTCATTTTAATTACTACAGCTTCAGTTCAGGTCCTTATTTATCCATCTTATCTCTTCAAAGTATACCTTTATTTCCACTTTCTTATTTCTCTACTCCATTTTCCACAGTCCTATAGATTTTAATAATCTCTTCCCAATTCTTCCATTATTTCCAATTTCCTACAAAGTGAAGTAGATTTTTAATACGGCACGAAAGCTCATTATGATCTGGTTTTCCAGCCCCAATGCTCATTACTCAGTGTAACATATGGTTAAACCCATCACTGTACACAAATGACAAAAATATGTGAAACTGATTTTGCTCTAGCCTTATTCCTTATCTTGTCTTGTATATTTATACCAGCAACTGTACTCGAGAACCTTTTTCCTCATTGTTTGTACCTAGTATTTTCCCATTCCTTTCACAAAATCCAAATGAAATCTTTTCTCTGATATTGCCCTGTAAGAAGAGTTGATCTCTTCTGAATTTATGCCACCATTATATTTAGCACATATTTCTATGTGATTTCACCATATTAAAATTCTTTTTATGATTTTTTCCTTTTATGAAGTCATAGACTTCCTTTAATTTTGCATATCTAGTTTCTCATATATCCCATATTTGTTATCTAGTATGTCCTCAGAATATATTGGCTTAATTCAACTAGCATCATAAAATGTAAGCTTCTAAAAGACAGAAATCATGACTGTTATAGTTTGCTTAGCACTCCACATGTCTAAAATAAAGTATATATTCATTAAAAGTACAAATACCTTGGGTAGAAACCACAAATATTTTTCTTGCTATGGTATGCTCTGCACTGAACACCGTGTCTTAAACAAAATATGTTCTAATTAAAATATGCTTTAAAAAATGAATGGTTAATGGGTTAATAAATGAATTGCTAGGTTTTTAGAACCTATCAAACCAAGTTCATCTTGGATACCTAAGGTGCTATTGTCACATGATAAGTTTTAGCTGGTAAGGGAAAAATAAGATTGCTATGTACTTTGGTTTGGAATACAGTATTAGTTTAGCTTGAATTAAAAGACAGATAAACATTTAAATTCTCCATTTAAGTTACTCATATTCAGAAAAAGGACTTCAAATCTGGTCTTTTTATGCCTTTTATTTATGTACTGATCTGAAAGTCAAGATTTACCCCTTGTTCTTCTATGATGTATGTTATTACGAGATATTTATAGTTGTACTAACTTCTGCATAATTTTTATCATCTCTCATTTGAAAAATGGAGATATTAGTGTAATGAACTTTATAGGGATGAAAGCAAAATCGGAGTATAGGAAAAGTCTTGTTATCCATAGAATTCCGTACAATGAAGATAAGTTATTATTCCATGTTTATGTACCCATTATAAAGTTACTCTTCAGATTTAAACATTGCCCTTGCCCTAAAGTTGAGTGCTAGTCTAAGAAAATTCTGTCCTGTGGAAATGAAATTCACCATTTATCTCCATTTGAGAGGAAAGGACATAATTTCTTTAACATAAAGAGTTTGATTCATTACGTTCAGTTTCTTCCTGTACATATATATTGTTCAGCTCAGGGTGTTATAACAAACTTCCATAGACTAGGAGCTTAAACAATGGTGGTTTACTTTTCAGAAGTTCAGAGGACAGGAGTCCAAGATAAGGGCAGAGTATGGCCAGGCTTTGGTAAGGCAGCTCTGTGATACACGGGCAGCTGCTTTCCTCTCGTGTCCTCATGTGGCATAGAGAGCAAGCAAGTGGCCTCTCTGTTGTCGTTTCTTAAAATGACACTACTTTGGGATGAGAGGCCCACCCTTATTCCCTAACTAACCTTAATTAATACCTAAAGACCCAGCCTTCAAATTCAGTCATTTAGGTGTTAAGGTTTCAACATATGAATTTTGGGGAGAAAACACTTCAGTCCATAGTAAAAAGCCAAATAACAATACAGATCTTTCCATGTTGTGCCATTAGGTTTCTGATAGACACTGTTGTTTATCTCTGTGTGTTTTGGTAAGCTGACTGTGTATATGTGTGTATGCATAGGCACAATCATTCTACGTATGTATATGCATTTATTTTTGTAATTATTTTATCTCTTGCATATATATACAAAAAAATTGCCATCTCAAAACTTCCACTGACTATGATTAAAGTTTAATCAGGTCTCTTTTAGGAAAGGACAGAAAAAACTCTACATTTTTGTTAATGTTATGAATTAGCAAGAGATATTCAGAAACAGAGTTGCCTACATGTTGTTTGAAAATTGTTTACAGCAAATAATGAACAAAGCAAATCAGATTGCCAAAGGCCTAGCTGTTGAGAAAGTGTAGCACATTATTAATTAAAAAACAAGTCAGCTTTTCCAGCACTTGTAGCCTGTGGGTATCGAATGTACTCCACTTGATTGAATCAGGTAGTGGCAGCACAGGCATTTTTTATTTTGTGCTGGAAGGGATAGCAAAAATGTAAAGCTGTTTTTCTGCTCCTTCATTTGAAAAAATATTATTTTGGAATGAAGGCTTACCAGCTGCAGCAGACAGGCAGAAATAATATAAAATCTACATTATACCCTTGCACTGTGATTTTAAACAGGGAGTCTACAATCTCAGACATACTCGTGGCATTGTGTTGTAGGCAGACCTTTGTCTATGGCCAAGGAAACAGTTTCCATGGAGATGCAAGGCATTTGACAATGGTCACTGTTTTGGTGAAGAAAATTAATCCAAGCAGGAGACCAGTTTATAGTTAAAAGATTTTTTTTTCTATGTAGGAGGAGGGAAGGAAAAAAGTTAAGAAGTAGCACAGAAGAAAAACAAATCTGCCTTTTGGCTATCCTTTCAACATGCTGAAGTCAGTGAAATTTTGAGAAACCACAAACTATGTTTTCAGTTTCAATGCTGATGGGAATTCTCAGGTGAAAAAAAAAATTAGTAAGGAGAATATGGTCTTTTATAATACACTTAAATATTTAGCTCACCCCTAGGATAAGTCAGGGAATAATGCTGAGAGTGTTTCTTTTTAATTCAAATACTATGAGTTAATTAAACTAGGAGTCAGTACTTTTCAGCTCTGTGTTGTTTCAAGCTCTTTCTTAGGAAGAGATCACTTTTGATTCATTCCTTTTCTTCCTACATTTGGGAAAATAATTGAAACCACAAGTTTTCCATCAATGTTTGTTGAATATTATGAACACGTCAAATTGTGATGCTCCATAGAGCAATAAATACAATAATTTGAAGGGACTTTAGTTTTATCCAATCAGGCATCCCCTCTAGGTTCAATTTAGACAACATTGAAAGATTCATTAACACTTTCAGCCCACTTGTGTTGACAAGAAAGGTTAAAAATGTTAGGACTGCTTTCAGAAATGCTTAGTGAAGAAACAGACTTCATTAGAAATAAACTTTGGGTAGAAATAAACTTGAAAAAAGTAAAATAGAGCAGATCAAATGCCTCGTTGACTGGAAGGCTCTTGTTCCAGGGACTTGATTCCACAATCAGTGGTCCTTTAGGTAGCTTCATTCATGCCTGGATGTTGGTCTAAACATTTTCCTTTCTTATTCCACTCATAGATATGAAATCTTTGTGATGTGATCTAAATGAACCTCTAACTTATCAGCAGATTTCCTGGGTTTAAGTTAGTTCACTTTTGCAGTTCTTGAGTTCAGGCATTATATGAAACAAACAGACCAACAAACACATTTACTCAGTCCTGCTCTCTGATTCACTCCCAGTATGCCACACTGGAAATAATAATACCGATTAAGGATTTCTTCCTTACCCTGAGAGGTTAATGCAACTTTCTATCATGTGGAGGGCTTTGCTTGAACGAGTAAGTTCTTCACTGACCTAAGTTCATGGTGGCTTCACTTGCTCCTTTGGCCTCAGAAATCTGTCAAGGCAGCATCATGGAACCTCAGTGGAAAAGGGATCTGGCTTCTTTTCAATTCCAAAATTAACATCTTGTCAAGCTCACTTGTATTTTGTTACAGAAATAACAAATTCCTTCCTTCCTTCCTTCCTTCCTTCCTTCCTTCCTTCCTTCCTTCCTTCCTTTGTCCCTTCCTTCCTTTCACTTTTTCCTTTTCCCTCTTCTCATAAAATATATGCTAAATCTACTTCTAAATATTTAATCATTTTCTCTCCTTTCTCACTCTCAGTGTGAGCTCAGTGTACTTTTCTTCATCACTTCTAAGCCCTTGCCTCATTATTACTTGTCTCTTTCCTTATCCTTTTGTTCTATTTGCTTCTGATGCAAAGTTGGTTATCCTCCTTCCAATTGTCTATTCTGCCAAAAAACCTTTTACCTCATGAGTAAAGGACCCATGTACCAGTTATAAATTGGCCTGTAATATCTAAGTATTCACACCCCTTTCTTTCTTTCTTTCTTTCTTTCTTTCTTTCTTTCTTTCTTTCTTTCTTTCTTTCTTTCTTTCTTCCAGGGTTTTACGCTGCCTGCATGGCCTTAAGACAGCACAGTTTTCAAAGCTGTATTGGCCTTTCTTGCTTTTTGCTTCCTTGCTCTTATGGGAATGTAAATCTTCATTGTTACAGAAAAACTGATCATGACCTTATGTGTTAGCAGTTCTGTTCCCTGAGAACTAAAAATAGGCCTTAATCTTCTCAACATGTAAAGCTCCAAAAAGGGCTCTGTGATTAATAGCTGCCTATATGCTGTGGCATCAGTGTCTTCCTCAGAGTAGGCTGGAAATGGGGGAGGATGTGTTGAAGGGAAGCAGACCTGCAGTATTACCATTTGTTATGGATGACTTGCTTTTTTGTCCCAAGAGTCTAGCTGTTTCCTGACTTCTGTGCTCCACTGAGAAAGACATTTCTGTAAGCAAACAATGTGAAAAATACACCAGCAAACATATACTGTGTATTTTGCTTTGATGTTAATGTTTAATGCAATTGTTTTCATTGTATGTTAGGGTCACAAATTATATACAACTGGATTTCACTGCATTACAGAATTATAATTACTACTCAGTAGTGCTTTAGTAATTAAACAAATCTATGTTCACTCCCAAAACAACATAGGTATCAAACTCAAAATTACACTTTTTTAAAAAGTCACTGGTTGCCTTTGTAAGGGTGAATAAGCTCCAATTGCTCATACTTCTTATAGACAAAACACTTGCTCATACTTGAAATCCACATTCAAGTATACATTGGTCCTAACCAGATGTAGACACCTTAACTAGATTTTCTCTTTTTTTGGTACTGGGGATCGAACTCATGACTTCATACTTGCCAGGCAGGTGCTTATGCCACTGAGCTAAATCCCCAGCCATCTTGATGATGAATAGAAAGCAGATGATGCATCTGTCTGAGTGCAAAAAGGATTTGCATAAAAAATGAAGGAATAGAATATATGCATATATAAAGTGTTCATTCATAAGATCACCTATAAATCTGTAAAATGCTCTGTTTCTGAATGAAACCAGATAACATTATGTAGGAATGATTTGATTTCTAGAGACATTTATCCTCCGAAGAAGTGAAACATAGTACCAAATAATTAGATATTAAATTAGTGATGATAGTAATTGCATGGCTTTTTGCCATTTGATCTTTTGTGTTTAAGGTAGAAGGGGGGAAAGATTAGGACACAAATAAATACCTATAGATTCATGAGCTATTCAAAGTGTAAGAGTTCTTATTGAACAGAAAACCTCCATGATTAGTCACATGATTAATATAAACTTTTCTTTTGAGAATTCAGATTTATCATCCTGAATCAACTGGCTTAAAAATTTCCCATACACAATAAGTTTTGTATGATCTAGAGAGAAATAAAAAATACTCTAGCTTTTTGCAATTTTGTTTTAAAATCTGACCAATCCTTCAGTCTTTTTCTGAAATCACTCTGTGAGTTTGTAGTATCTGAAGCAATGCCTTCCTTAACTAGTAGGCTATCAAAATTTCTATTTACATTTTTTTCTGAGAACTTTTCTCTGTGTTCAAATTCATGCATTTTCTAGGACAACTTTGTAGTAAGAGTCTGGCTCTTGTTGAAAAAAGATGTATACAATAGGCTTTATGTTTTCAGTCTTATTTTTAATATGAGAATATGCCTAATATTTACACTAGTGTGAGAGGTAACATAAAATGTAAAATTATCACTATGTCCCAGTATAATTGTCATCACCAAAAGCAAATTCCTAGCCTAGTTTTTTTCATGTGATATGACATACATGCTTTATAGTTTAGAGTAAAAATGGAAGCTCTATTACAGTGTTTCCAAATACTACTTAAGAGTTCACCAACCTGGATGGCATGAACTCTATCATCATTTTGCTGGGGGCCACCCCTCACTTGATGCAGTCAGAAAACTTTCAGAACATTTTCTTGTTACCACAGACCAACTGTATTTGTCTTTATCTTATAGATACAGAAGTACTTACTGTGGAAATATTCTTCTGCTGCTACCTGAGGTATATTCCTGGAATAAGTTATTCCATTTTGGTTAACAACTGTGATGCCCATGTTCAGAGGGTCACAGATGAGACCTGAAACTCAATCAGTGAATCCTCATGATGCTGTAGTATTTTCCCTGCTATTGATTAGCTAGTTTACTTATTTCTCTTTAATGCTTAATTCAAAGTCCAATGATGGAACCACTGAAATTGAACTTACTTCAAGTGAGCTTCCATATGAGTATGGAAGTATTCATCAAGGGCAGATTTTTGGGGAAGGCAATTGAAAAGCAGACAGTCTGACAAGTGATTCCACTTGTCTAGGTTGCCACTCATAGCATCTGCCACTTTTCTGCCTGGGTGACTTACCTGATTGCCATTCTGGACACATTATTTTCTCTTCTTTGCCATGTACTGCACCTGTGGTCCTGATATTTATGAGTGTTATTATTGAGCTACTTTACTGTTTGCTTTCTTGTTAATTTTGTCTCACAGTAGGCAGTGGAAAGAGATTGGGAAAATGGGGAAAGGGAAAGTCTGTATTTATTCCCCTTCACTATACTTGCCTTTATTCTGGAATGTGGCTTTTAGATTGGATTTAACTACCTAAGATCCTATTTTGTCTTCAGTGATTGTTTTAGTGCATATTGGATCTGATCCTTGATCTTTTATATCTAAGGTTAGTAACTGATTAGCATCATTGCTTACTTATGAGAACTCTACCATGCCTTGATCACATTTCTGTAAATGTTTCCTTTATTAAACCTTTCTAAATTATCACCTTTGAGTAGAATATTTGTTTCCAGCTAGAATCTTGACTGAATGCTCAAACATTCATGTTCATGACAGAAATTGTGTTCTATTTTGAGTAGTCCACTATTAGTCAATCTCTGGACTCCTTTGTTTATCCTTGAATTTTGGTTGTAGATTTTATGGGCCACTATGACTATTTTCAATAATTTTTAATCTATCCCAAATGTTTTGGATATTTACTGTAGGAGACAGTAATCCTTTCTTCTCAATCTCTGGGGTTTCTTATACAAATTAACACACCCCTTTCATATAGCATTTTAGGTTCTATCAGTTATTTAGAAAATTAACAATAAATACATTAGCCATCAGAGAAATGCAAATTAAAATCACAGTGAGATATTACTGCATATAAAATAAAATAATTATAATCAGTAAAACATAAGAAGTACTGGCAAAGGTGTGGAGAAATGGAACATATATTGATGGTGAGAATGTGAAACGATATAGTCACTTATAAAACAATTCGTAGTTTCACAAAAGGTTAAACATAGATTACCAAGTATATAGAATAGGCAAATTGATAGAGGTAGATTGGGAGTTGCCTTGTTGAAGAGGCAACAAATGGAAAATGAGGAGACAAAGTCAGTGTATACACAACATGGTGAAAATATTTAAAAATTGGTGATAATAGTTGCACAACTCTGAAAATACTAAAAGCAACTGAATTACAGCCTTCAAATGGGTGAATGCAGTGATATGTAAATTGTGATGTAATCATAAAAATAAAAGTGTACACACATAAATGAAAATGCATTCACAGAAGAAAATTCCTTATTTTACAATTACTGTACTACATACTAAATGAATGAAGAAAATCATGCTGTGTCGAAAGAAATCTCCAGCATAGTGAAAAGAAAACCCATAAATTGGGAAAAAATGAATGGTCCCTCAGACAAAGGATTTCTGTCCAGAACATATAAAGAATTTAAAAAAATCAGATCCCCAAAATTCAAAGAGCCATTCCAAAAATGGGCATCTGAGATGAATACACAGTTCTCAGGTGAAGAAATACAAATGGCAAATAAATACATGAAAAAATGTTTATCATTGGTCATTAGAGAAATGCAAGTTAAAACCACACCAAGATTCCATCTCGCTCCAGAAAGAATGGCCAGGATCAAGGAAAATACCAACAACAGATGCTGGAGAGGCTGGCAGGGGGCGGGGGGAAGAAACTCTTTTTCATTGTTGGTGGCAGGGTAGACTGGTGCCACCACTGTGGAGGTAAGTCTGGAGATTCCCCAAAAAGCTGGGATTGGAAGTCCCATTTGACCCAGCCATTCCACTTCTGGGCATATTCCCAGAAGAACTGAAAACATCATACCACAGTGATATATGTGCATCCATATTTATAGCAGCACAATTGGTAATAGCCAGATCTTGGAAACAACCTAAGTGCCCATCAAATGAGGAATGGATAAAAAAAAGAAGTGGTATTTTTATACAATGGAATACTATTCTGCTATAAAGAATGATCACATTGAGATATTTATAAGTAAATAGATGCAACGGAGACCATACTCATAAGTGAAATAAATCAAACTCACATGTGTAAATACTGTATAGTCTCCCTAGTGTAAGAAATGGTAAGATACGTAAGATACAAAATTCTCAATAAATACAGTGAAAGGACAAGAATGTGCTTAAAGGGGAAAAAATAATATCTCAGGGAAAATGAGGAAAAAGAAAAAGGAAGGGAAAAGAAAAAATATCTAAAATTATATAAACAGACAGGATAGCTAAAATGATTGTGCTACAAATTCTATAAGTTCTTGGAACAAAATGGTTAATATTCATAGGATTGGAACAATTGTGCATATTATTGGATGGTGAGCTGAGGCACTCTTGAACATCATTATGTAAAATAACAACCCTAGTTATGCTCATACCACCTTATTTTGAAGGTCTATATTGTCAGTGTTCTGGGCTCTTTGCTATTGTTGTTTATATGTCTTTTTTGTTTCATGTTTTTCTAGGAATTTGTTTTGTCTTGTTTTTCCCTCTAATACAGAAAGGATAGGTATACATGTAGAGACTCATGCATGTGTAGAACTTCTAAATAGTTTATGAGAACTGATTATATAATGCATGATGAAATGAACAGCTACTTTGAAGAAAAAGAGACACTAAGGTACCCAGTGCTGATTACATAGTGTCATGATGTGAAATCCAGCAATACTATTATGCTTTGTTCAGAGTGATTTTAGTCTGTTTCGTTTTGTTTAATTTCAACATACATGAAGGTATGGACAGCTATTTTGAAGAGAACGAGAGACAGTTTGACAGCCATTGATGACTTCCCTATTGTCTGGTGTTGAAGACCTAGAATGCCTTCATCATCCTGTTCTGATCAGTTTTATTCTATTTTGTTTTGTATGAATTCATTGTATGCAAAGATATGGGCAACTATTTAGAAGAAAACAAGAGACAATATGATAGACAGTGAAGATCTCCAATTGTCTTGCTTTGAATTCTGTGTCTCTTACATTGTTTTATTATGATCTGTTTTGTTCTATTTAATTTTACCCTCTTTAAAATAAAATTTTTAAAAAATATTAAAAAAGAGAAAGAAAATTATGCTCAATGGGGAAATCATATGAACTTTGAAGAGGAAAAATTGATTCAAGTGAAGTAGAGGATGAAAGAAACAGAGAGAAGAAGGAAAAGCAGGAAGTGGGGAAGAAAGGAAGGAGAGAAGAAAAAAGGATGGGAAGGAAGAAATAAATTAAGGAGGGAAGCAAGGATGGAGGAAAGAAAAAGAAAATACAAGATTAGGAAAGCAGATTTAGAGACTGTGTATTTCCTAGTCCCCCTGCTAAGTATTTAAGCCACTTTTATGATGTTTTCCTAGTCACTCCTGTATTTGTTTCTTTTTCATGTGGCCTTAAATGCAAATCACTACATAAAGATATGAGGACCAGCAAAAGTTAAAAACAAAAGATATAGATTTCCAAAGTGTTATGGAAAGCTAATGAAATGAAATGCATGCTACTGTGTAAATATAATCTAAATCTGCCACTCCTTACATTGAAAAGCCTTGGACTTCTTGGAGTATTTAACATTAAAGGATGAAAACTAGGAAAAATTTTAAATTGAGCACTAACAGCCCTCTCCAGTAATTTTGTTTTGAGTCAAAGTAAAACCAGTAAACATCACAAGAGTTTTTTAGATGAGCTAGCCATGCAAATGAAGACTGAGGAGTACACTACATTCCAAATTATTGTGGTTTAATATTTATTGAGCAATCAGAATGCAAGCTGCTGATAAACTACATTCGAAGATATTCAAGTTATAGCCTAAAGAACATATAAAGTCATATTATCTAAGCTTTCAGTGGATTAATAATGCATGTAATATTCCAAAGGTCAGGGCTCAATCATATTAATATTGGTGCCAGCAATATATCTTACTCAAATTAACCTGTTTTCTTTATCCTTTCTCTCTTGCATGATATTTTTTTTGATATATTTTCAATGTTTTTAACAGTATAATCTCAATATCATAATATAAAAATTTTACCAGTAATGTTTTATTATTTATTTTTGTCTTTGCAATGCATAGCATTATAGATAACTAAGATTTGTTTAGATTTTTCATTTTTATAAAAATAACCCTATGTGGTGATATTTCTGAGACTGTGTCATTGATTTTGATCCTTCCTTGAAAAATTGGTAGTTAACTAAGAGACCAGTCAAAGATCTTAAGTGCCCTTAAGTATGGCTGATTAAAAGAGCAGCAATTTTAAAATTTAATAACAAGAGCTCCTTAACCAAATGTAGAGGCTGAAAAATATTTAATAAATTGACATACATCTCAATTCCACTCCTCAGCCCCTGGCTCCCTTAGAAACTGACAGGAAATCTGCAAAGAGGTTGGTAGAGAGAATGAGCCTTCATGGGCTTCTCCAACATTGTCCACTGTAACAAAGACAATTATGTTTTTCACCTGTAACATACCTAAGCTGCTACGAGCTGAAATTGTCTATGCAAGTACGTATCTCTTGGAATTTGAAGCTTCTTCATGAAATTCTGTGATAAGTTTATATAAGCGAGCTAAATTTTAGCCTGCACTGGTTGTATAATGCAAATACACAGAGAAGGGAAAGTTTCAAAATTAACTGAAAGATTGGCAGAAGACAAACCTAATACCTACAGCTTAAGTCTGTGCAGGTGTACTTTTTCTATATTCTTACTCCATATTTCAAATTGACATTTGTAAAATGTATTGGAAAGGGTAAATCTACATTCTTTAAGATTTTTTGCTTAATATTAGGTTATCCCTCATAGTAACAGTTAATTGAAAGCCTTGGTCAGACTTTTAGAGGATTCCCTTTGCTTTTTTACTTGCAGCAGGAGGCAAGGAATCAGAATTAATGTGGTCTTTTATCACAACTTGAATACAATGATTATTGTTAAAAATAAGTATTTTTCTAAATCCAAAGTCTTCTACTTTACTCATTAGGAGAATGATGGCCTAAAATCGCTACTGTTTTGGTGACATGCTGACAAGTGATGACAGTAATAGACAATTCACAGCAAAATTTTCATAACATTGGTTTCTTTGCATGCTTTTATCCTATGCCCAACATGTGTCTGACATTTATCTTCGCATGTGAACATTGTGTTTAACACTTAATGTTAAGGGCTGAATATCTGCTATCCAGCTTCAGGAAGTTCCTTTGCCTGTTGCAACCTGGCTGCCTCTCCTTATTCACCACTCATTCTCTTTACTCACCTGAGAGTACTGCAGAGATGTGATTGAGACTGTCCTGTGATGTTAGGGACTTCCTGGCACTCAGAACATGAAAAGCAACCTGACATTAGAAAGAAAAAGATTAATAGGAAGGAAGAGGCTGGAAGGAAGAGAGGAAGGAGAAACAAGAGAGGAGAAGAAAGGAGGAAGAAGAGAAGAAAGGGAAAAAGAGAAAGGAGAAGGAGAGGGAAGACAACCAAAAGGGTAAAGAGAAGTTTCTACTTATTTAGTCTCTCTGTGAAGCTCTGAAAATGAGAAAAAATTTTAGGAATTGAATAATGTTTGTTAAAGTATATTATTGAATCAAAGACAAATTTCCTCCTTGAGTATGTACTGTACATGTAGCTAGAAGTTCCTTTTCATTTTTCCTTTTAGATTGTCTTTCATTCATACAAGCTCTCTATTGTATCCCTACTTTGTCTAAACCCTTTCCAACCCACATGTGAAAAACTCTTCTGGGTTGTCACTGCCTTCCCAAGGGTCTTGCCAGGTTTTACTTAGTCAAACTACAACTGAATTGTCACCTCCTCCACAAAACTTTATTTATTCCTATCTTCAGTGATCTCTATCATTTCTTAAATCCCACAGCATTAATATATAAAATGCTTATAGGATATCTAGATAAATGTAGCAATGAAATCCATATATTTCAGTCCACAATAGCTTCCAGCAAATTACCCTTGATTTTTGCTGAGGGCTGAGATCCTATTTTGTACTTATTTTATGTATGTGTTAGTTCAGAGTATATAATATATGATAAAAAAATTGACCAATAGTTTTATTTATAAACTTGGTCTCATCTTCACTCATATGGGTTTCTTTGTCAACAAAGAAATCAACTTTCAATTTTATTAATTTATTGTATATCCATTACTTATCCTGTTAATGTGAGAAAATCATCACTGTCTTCAATTATTTCATAAATATAGAATCAAGGAAAGAGAAGAACAATATAAACCCATAAAATCAAGGATTAGAATATAGGTTTTGGTGGAAATCAACCTGATCTTTCTTCATCAAATAACAGACGATGTGAAAATTTATGAAGAATTATATCTTTCCCCTCCTTCGGTGAGTAAGAAGATGGGCAGGGACTTTCACTAGCAACTATGTATGATCCTTTTTATACTTAAAAAAAGTTTGAAGCTGATTCAGATAAAATGGTAACTCTTTTCTAGTTATGATTATACCATTTATCTAGCTGCTACTATTGTATTTCTAAAAAGGAGGCTTATGTGTTACTTTCTCTTTAACATGTGTAATCATAAAGAAAGCCCAAAGAAAATAAAGATATTCATTTTTCTGTACTAATGAGGTGGAGAGAGGAGTTGAATTACCTATTATGCAATACTACCATCCTTACAATCATCTCCAAACTTTGGATCTTTTTTTAAAGGTGATTTTGAGATAGTCTGCAATAAAGAAACTAAGAAGTTGGTATTTCCAGAGAACCTAGTAAAACAAGTGTGAAGATTGTGATAAGCATGGAATTCACCTACTACACAGCATGAACAGAAACCTTCTGTTACTGAAAGCTTCTATGAATAGGAGTAAATGGTGACATTATTATATGAATAAATGAGTTGGTCAATCAATCACTGACAAAGCAAACCCTGTAATCAAAAGATTTTTCATGTTAAGATTAATTTCATGTAATACAAGTCTAAATATTACATAAAACCCTTTGACATTGAGTTATACTTCATAAGACAAAAAAGGCACTTTTAGAAGCCAAAGAATGGCAGACAGTCAGGAACAATTCACTTGGATTTTAGGATATGGGTGGTCATGAGCCAAAGATCTGAGATTATTTTGAAAGAAAAAAAAAAGATCCATATTGTCTATTGCAGTAGCTACTAGCCACATGTAGTTGTTTTAACTATGCTGGTGTTTGACGATACTGACAATATTTACAGAGTATTACCTGAAAGGAGAATACTTCCCAGCATCATGTAAAGATGAAACATACACCATGTAATATACATTAAAAAATGGAAGGGTTGAACATAGAGAATATTTCTTTTTCTAAACATATAAATAATAATAGTCCATGTTCAATGTCTTTGCCTTGCTTCTAGACTCTCATATCTAACTAAAATGTTATTAATTCTAAGCATCACCTTGATACAAGGGTCTATCAAAAAAGCATGCATTTAAAGTCAGCTCACAGCACACAGGTTTTGGTGGATGTGCACAAACCACCAGTCTCATCCACTAAATAGCAGAATGTTGTGTGCCCTGCAGCAAAGTGAGGATGAAGATTGATAAAAAATGGCCAAGACTGCTTTAAATTCAAAATGGTGTTAATGTATCTGATTTAATATAGGATGGAGTTATCCATAAAAATGGTCCTTTGAATTTGTACTGGTGTGAGAAGTTAATTTCCTATGAAAGATTTGACACAGGACTGTTACTTGTGCTCATCTTGTCAAGGCTGGGAGGCAGCTGCAGTCCTGTTTTTAGAAGATGATACCCTCACAGGGTGCTTGCTCAAAGTGCCATAATGCAAACACTTTTATGATGGTTTCTTGATCCGTCTATTACCTTCTATTTTGAAAAGATTTAAACCTAAAACTTGGGAAAAGAATTAACTCAAAGATTGAAAATGTTTTTATAGAGAAACTTATCTTTACACCTCAGTGAGAATAGATTTACTCTCTATGAGAATCTTGGCAAATACCCACAGTCATAGTTTATTACCAGATGTGCAGTTTAAAATTCTTTCTTGAAGACAAGGCCATAAATTTATGCAAAGACAATGTCTCTTTACATAGACTAATGGTTTTCAAAAGTTTAAGAAATCTTAGATATGGAAAATATGAGAGAACAAGCCTTTATTTGCTCCTTTTTCTCCACCTACGTGCAGAATAGTGAACAAATAAGTATTATTAATAATTCGCAGGCTAGTCACGTGCATCTACAAAATCTGCAGTTTATGGTGAACAAGAGAAGGCTTTTTGTAGAGAACAAGACAATCCACCATTCTTAAAGGCATATACAAACAAATCATTTTCAAGACAAAAAATGTTAATGATTACCACTTCCTGTGCTCTCTGCACCTGGGAACTCGGATGATGGTGCTTGAACAAGAATCCTCACAACTTTTGTCTTTTATTTTCAGTTCCGATGCATCCAACCTACTTTATGTCTCATCTTAAAAGCTTTTCATAAAATTAATAAATACTGAAACTAGTGAAGATTTTAACATCCATTTTATAGCTCATAGGTGCTATTTTTTATGGATAAGCAATCTCTTAAAGAAGGAAGATCAGTCATCTGTCTGTCAGCTGGAGAACAAACAGCACCTAGAATCCAAGACCCTCAGTCAGCATTCATTGATTTTTCCAACAGCATTCCTTGACTTCACAATATCAGAGACATCATAAATTTCTTACTACAGAGAAACAAAGAATCTTCATATTGAAGTTTACAGGGTCCTACATTTCATAACATATGGGACATGGATTGGCAAAAATGTACTCAATTTAAAAAATAAATGGAGGCTTATTTTTATGTAGGCTTTTATAATTGGGGAGGAAAATATTTCTAAGAATGATTATCCATACTGGTATATAGAAAAGGAATGGTGGAAAATATTTTGAAGTGGTTAAATCAATGTTTGAGCCACAAGCCTTACATGCTAGGAAATCCACGTAGCATCACCAGTGAGGTTATATTTGCCATTTCCTGTGATTTGAACACCTTCTTTCTGGGAAACATTGACTCTGATAGACAGATGGAGGATTTAAAATGTGATAGAATGATTGTTTTTTATTATATCAAGATAAAGAGATAATGTTTACTGGCTTATGCTGTCTTAATGTGAATAAGGTTAAAAAACAAAGAACTGTGCTATTATTTTGATAACATGAACAATATGGCTTATGTTTTCTTTTAGCTAAATAGTTGCTACCACATGAGTCCTTATTTGAATTTATTTTATTAAATTTAAGTAAAACATACCTTGCTCATTCTATGGCATTTATGGGCTAATCATACAGAAGACTTTGATTCAAGAATCAAGGTTTATGAACGCTGGTGGATCATCAAAGTAACAAGACTTTAAAGTTTTACAGCATTATAATGCTAAAACATAGTCCGATGGAAAAATTCAAAGTTATATCCCTGACTGAGAGATTTTAAATCAGATATACATCTTCATCTATCAGATTAAAACTGGAGGGTCAAGACAACCACTTAAGTTGATCACCATAGAAAATAAAATGGCATAAGCAAAAAAAGGAAAATAATAGTATCTCTTGCATTCTTTCAGGTTTTTGTCTTTGTAAGTCTGTAATAATGGACTTATAACAAACAGGCACAATTGACTATGAAATCATATGGATTTTATGTTAACATCACTCTCCAAATGCAACATTTCCTTTCCACATTTATGATTCTTGGGCCCTCACCCACACTGGTCTGAATAACTGCAAGGATCACTTGTCTTCCTTTATCTTCCACTGTATCTTGGTTACACTATCTTCATCACAACAACAAACAAATCAGAGCAGACTGGCTGTTACTGTGATGCTCTCCCTCAAAGGCTGGCCTGTGGCATAGACTTCTCAGTATTTATCACATGTCTGCTCCTCCCACTGCTCTCATAAACCTTTTGCTTCTTCTGCAGACAGTCTCACGACTTTGTAAATGCAGTGGTCACTTTCAGAACTCTTTAAACAAGTAGTTCCGCAATGTTATTTTCAGGTCTTCCTCTCTATTTTTGTATTCATAATTTTGGATCCAGTTTTATTAAGATTCCCCCTGAGAAGTCACGTCAATTCTCCAGTCACCCTTTAGATTTCAGGGTTATTTTTCTTTCCCTCCAAGAAAATGCCAGTCATATGTTGCTCTAATTATCTATTCATCTACTCCCTGGCACACTGTTTAGCAGTAGCTTTCAGAGTTTGAAAACTCAGATACATCTTTGACTTGTGATCTAGAACACAGATACATTGTCATAAGTGAAAACAAACTGAAACACAACCTCTATGAAATGATATATTCCTTTACCACCAGTAACGTGTTTTCCTATGTTCTACTCTGAGCGATTTTGAAAAATAAGTATTAATTACAGTCTATTAAATTGATTTCTCAGCTCTATAAAAGGATGTTTGAAAAATATGCATGTGACGAGCATTATCTTCATGTTTATATCCTTAGGCACATGGACATTAGTAAGAGTTGAATGGATGGCTACAGAAAGGTGCTATCTTTTAGAAAGTTTTATATCTTTTTTTCTTCAGATGTAGCACACTCTATTGAAGTCTGTCTCTATCTTTACTTGACTTTGAGCTACCTCTATTTCTTTTCTCTTTAGCCATTTGGAGAAAGACAGGACTGAAGAGCACGTGGGCCACACGAGGGCGTGGTGAAGGGGGCAGAACTGATGTGCTGCAGAGTTGCGCAGACGTGTGGGCTCACCGTCAGGCTGACTGAGCCATCTCGCTCGCTGATTATCTTTCTCTTCCACCATCAGAAAAATAAGCCAAACATTGTGGATATTTATATTTTCTGTCCAAATTATTTTCATTAGTTAATTTTGAGCTTCATGGTGATCCTGTTAGAATTAAAATACCTTTTCGAACAAGACAAACATATCTATCCAGAACATAGATGACTCTGATTCTTTCATCTACCTTTGTTTTTACTTTTAGTTTCCGTTTTTGTAGTTTTTGACTTTCAGTGTTTGACAGACTATAAATTTTCTATAATAAATTTTGCAGTCATAATCCAGACCCTGGGTTCTTAACAGATATTAATAATCACACTAGAAACATTTTTCTTGATCCAGTGGTAACCTTGTCAGCTTGTAACCAGGAGTAAATAGAAGACTCAATTCAGTCCATGTGCTCATTATGAAGCTTAGAGAGAACAAATCAACTTTTTTCTTGCTAAAATAGAAGTGGAAAGCTGGTGAAAAATCTGTGCAATTAGCTTATAACTTCACCTGTAATTTATTGATTTTACAATTTATCTATAGAGTTATCTTTAGAATAATGAAATGAAAAGCATGTATCTGTACATTTTAGTTATAGGCTTAAATTAAAAAGCAAACAGTTCCTTAATATCACTTGTGACTATCAATTAGATTCAGAGATCTTGATGATTTAAAACATGATTCCATATCAAAATTCATACCTTTTTTTTGCAAAAAAAAAAATGGAACTAGATGCAATCCTGGTTTAAAATTATCAGATTTAAGTATATGGTTTAGTGAAATTCTAAGTTACTAATTCTAGAGATTGAAATAATTTCTCCCCCATCTCAAACACTACTCTAATTGTACAAAAATATTCTAATATTTAAAAAATTACATGAGTAAAGCTTTAGTTAAAAAAAGCTGAAAGGAAGCACCTGCACATTTTGCCACAGAGAAGGCCCTGAAGTACTTGGTTTATTTCTGGGGCTCCCTCCAAAATACCCTCAAACCACAATTCCAGTATGGACCAAGGTTGGGGCAATTTCAGAAAGCTCCCGCAGCCGTTTCCAAAATCAAATATCTTAGCCTGCTAGCCTGCTAATTCTAATTCTTTGCATCTGAAATGTCCACCTGACATTTGGATTTGAAATAGTTTCCTGGAGACTGGATTGCCACTTGCTATTGGAACCAATATGCTTCGTTAAGTGCAGTCTTTAGACCACATGCTTCAGGATCATCCTGAAAATTCAGAAGTTTCTCATCACATTCTAGCCATATCAGAATCCCTGGAGAAATACTGATGCACATTTGAGTTTTGGATCTAACAAATAAAGAAAAGTGGACAGATACACTGTCACATTCTTAGTATCAGGCTGAGTAATGAGTACTTTACAGAGAACCAGGTCTAACCCCCCAAGAGCCAAAAAACATGACATCAAAACTTCAAACTCCTGGGCACAATCAGTGCATTTGCCATTGCTGTCCTATAACTCAATATAAATGTCACCAGACATAAGCCCACTGTTCTTTGAAAGATTGGTCTCTGTACAATTGCAGCTTTTATCAAGAATCTTAGGAGAGTGATTCCCGGGCATATCCTCCTCCTTCCCATAAAAAAGAAAAAGAAACTGGGTGCAAAGGGTACAGGAAAGATCACTGGCCTGGTATTTCATCTTCTCATTTGATTCCCTGTTAGTGCTTTAAATCTAGAGATTAGAATGAATGATTATTCAAAGACTAGTGACCACTAAAGGAAGACAGAATGTAATTAAATAAACATGGACAACATAAGGGACTCTGAAATAATACTATGTTTTCATGACAGTCAAAATGATAATTGTTTTCACAAAATCCATTTATTACAGTGAATCATTCCATCAAGTTTATATACTCAGATAAAATAATATTATCTTCATTCTCTTATAACACAGGTTTGTTAAAAAATTTGGAAATAGGATGTTATAAGGTGATTTTGTTTAAGGATGCTGGTAAATAGGAAATAGCGTGTTAGCAGTCCTACTTTGTAGTTATATACATATCCAAATTGTGTGAAGTTGAATTCTGACTTTATCGCTGAGCTACATGACTCCAGGAAGATTAAATAAACTGTTTCTCAAGTTTATCTGGTAAAGTGGTGATGATAAAGATAGTAATGCATTCTGTACCTCATAAACTTATTAGAAAGAGTAAACTTTGTGATATTTACTGCTTCAAACATTGCCTTGTCCATATAGATGCTAGACAACTCTATATTAAATAATTAAAATTGTAGACAAACCAGCCTTTACCTTTATGTACTAGACACCATCTAACACTTTGCAAACATCTCTTCACTTAATTCTGGTACTGTTTTGTATAAACAAAAACACAGGGTATTTATGAAACTTGCCATGATCCTGCAACTAGATAAACTCAGGAAAATCAGTGGCAAAATCTAAATGATATATTTTTTTTCATACCGGGAATTGAACTCAGGGCCTTATGCTTGCCAGGCAGGTACTTGTGCCTCTGAGCTCTATCTCCTACACTAAATGATATCTTTAACTACATAGAAAACTTCAACTTTTATAATGACTAATGTGATTAAAACTCCTCATTTTGATAGCAGACTTCAGACTGATTCTTCTAGGCAATTACGTGATTAAAGTAGGGGGGCACTTCCAAGATTCAGCTATTATCAAATGTGCTGTCATAGACAAGTATATGCATGTATTGCTATGGTATGACGTCTTCAACTGTTTTGGGAAGATATCTAGGAGGAAGGTACAGAGTTAAATTGAATTTCTAGTTTCAGTTTTTTGACAGTGTCCATGCTGATTTCCAAAGTGGTTGTACATAAGCAAATGGATAAAGAAAATGTGGTTTTTATGCACAATAGAGAGTTGCTGTGGCATAAAGAAAGACAAATGAGTCATTTGTTGAAAATGGGTGTATCTTAAGACAATAATATTAAGTGAAATAAATCACACGCACACAAACTTAAATATTGCCTGGTTTCTCTTTTATGAGAAAACCAGAGTATACATAAAGAGGAAAATAAAAGACAGATGATAGGAAGTGGGTATTTAGATCTTTCTAAAAGGGAAAAAGGGTCAAGAGGTAAAGGCATGATAGAAGGAGGATAGGGGAAAACAGGAACTAAGATATATTATACTCATGTATCAACTCCACACAAGGAATGTATATATATTGCAAACAGTATATATTGCAAACATGTATATATAAAAAAGAAGAGAATTAAGATATGGGTAGAGGAAATAGAAGAGAAAGGGAATGAAAATAAGAATAAACACTGTGTACTACAAACATGTATTAATGAAAAAGGCAAAAAAAAATAGAGGAAGCAAAAGGAAGTTGAAGACACAAAATACTGTATGGAAGAGGATATTTTAAATAATTCCAGCCCCTCTAATCTTTTCCCTATTAGATAAACAGTCTCTTGGGCATTGTTTTCTCTGAGATTTAGTATAAATTTTACATGCAGTATATGTTTATGTATCTATGTTTGTCTATTCAAGTGGCTTTTCAAACAATCCATTTTAGTATTTGTTACCTCTGTAACAGTTCAGAGGACTCTGCATGACATCTTCAAAGTCATTTCTTTCTGACTGGAGTAGACAGAAGCCAGCCTTCCCAGAGTCCAGCCCAAGTGACATGTTTCTCTTACAAATCAGTCCTCTCCAGTATCCCCTCAACAGCCAATATATATGGCCTCTTCATTTAGAATAGAATGACATCATGTCCTCTTACCCAGTATTAATCCTATGAGCATCCTCTACCTTATAGTAGATGAATAACTTTGAATCTTCCTGAACTTCAAAGCGATCTTTGTATGCGAAGTTGTCACAAAGAAACCAATCATATGGGATCATTTGTTTATGTTATTATGGCACAATAGAAGTCACTTTGGTTCTTAAATATTTTCCAGGGACTCATGCTATTTTTTCCGATGTTCTTTGACCTCTGCTCCTTTCCATACTCTCCCATCATCAGTAAGTTAGCTTCACAACCACAGAAAAACCACAGCTATGTTTGTTGATCTGGGACTTGAAGAATAAAAGCTACTGTTTCCATGAGGAAAAGTTATTGCTGCCAAGAGGCAAAAATAGTTCCTCACTTTCTTCCTGTAACCAGATATTAAGGAATTTTGGAAATAGAAGTTGTCATTTCTTGTTTGGAAAATATTTTTGCATGATAGAAAATAGAAAGTTAGAAAGACATGACGAAGATCAGCTGAACTGCATTTTTTATTAATACATTGTAGCATTACAAATGACATGACACACAAATCACAATAAATGCCTGATAGAAAGCAACAATAGATTAAATGCATTTAATCATTTTTAAAAACAAATGTAATTATCAAGGTATAAAATATTAAATGTCTAAGTCAACAAAAATATGTAGGGTTAACAAAAGAAGACATTGATTTATGAAAGTTATGCAAAGTGTTCCAGACCTCCAGAGGGTGCTATTGCATTTACACAGAAATATATTTAATTATGTACACATTCTTCTAAAATTAAAGCATGAGAATGTTGAGCATCTCTCATTTGTTTCCACAAGAAAAAGGAAAAAAATCAATAACCATGCAAATAATTTGTTTTCTAAAATGTTAACTGAGGCTTACTTTATTTTACAGCCCCATTTTAAACTCAAGGATCAATTTTCTGACAAAAAAGAATGAAAAAAATCATCATTTTAGATTATATTTGCAGTAAACTTCATTTGAACTTTGCAGGCAAGACATTAAATTGTATGTTCAAATGTACATTTACAAATTTTAAATCCTTGAAAATGTTTCGAAATAAAGAAATAAATCACAGCGTGAAGTCAATCTTTAAGGCAAAGTTTCTGCTTTCAGAAACACAGATAAAATCTGCACATTGATTTTCTCAGTGTTACAAAACTGTATGGCAGTACTGCAATTGTGGCTCTTAAAAACTTTTTAATTTGTATGAGATGGTTGTAAACCTTAACACTGAGCTCATTTGTGGCTATCTGTTCCATATAATGACTTTAAAAAAAACATTACAGTTGATTCAAACAATCCCTTCTCAAATTTATGGACATATTTACATTATATTTAATTGTATCATATTATATATTCTTATCACATTTACAGAATCATTTGAATCATAAAGGTATTTTTTGATTCATTAGCTGTTTTTGGAATTTGATGCAGAAATGCCCACAGGAATATGGTAAAGACAAATTTGGAGTTGCTTTACATTTTTGCATTTCTCATTTGTGCTTGCCTTTATTCAAAATCATCCTACTTTTTTTTTTTTTACCAAAGTAGTGAATTGCTTTCTTCTGAATTAAGAAAAGGACTATAAGACAAATATTCAATTTTTGGTAACATTAGTAGATTGCATTACATAATGCAGACAACAGAAAAGAAAGTAACAATATAAAAACTGTCCCTACATTTCTAACATTTCTGATATTAAGAGAAATTCTTGTGGAGAAAAATGTAGAATAATTGATAAGTCATACTTCAATTAATGTGATCTAAGTGCCGGATCAGGAAGTTAAGCAGTATGTTCACTGGGATGTGAGAATGTCATTGAGGAGCTTGTAGAATGTGTGTGTGTGTAACTGCACGATAGCACACTTCATGCCTGTAACATCTCTCAGGAGCACAGCTAGGATAAAATCCATTCTCCCCACATTTCTTGAGGGATGGGTATATTTACATCACCAGTAACTATAAGAGAACCAAAAAGGACAGGAACGAAACAAATGTATCAGGACACAGATGGGTGGCAGTTGTGGATGACAGAGGACACAGATGGATCTGTCAAGTGTTTAACGTGAGCGGATCTGGATGGCATCAGTAAGGAAAGAGTTTTCACCATAGATAAAAAGGATGATACAATGTTATGACCCAGTCTCACAAAATATTCTCACTGGGAACTGTAAGTCATTCAGTAGATGGAATCTTGATATTATGGTAGCCAGAAAGCTTTTTAAAACACTCCAGAGGATAGTTAGGAAAAGGATTCACTGGTACCTGTGACCTGTGGGTCACAAGGCACTCACGTGAAGTTTGACCCTTTTTTATTAAAAAAAAAAATTCATAGGCCATTTCTTTGGTCTATAATACTACCTAACTGTGGATAGCATATTCAATACATAGATTAAAAATAGTCAGTTCTGTGTATACTTGGTAGCTTAGGGTTGAAAATAATAGCTAAGAAAAAAATAGCAGATACAGCATTTATGAGACATAGGTTTGAAAATCACATAGGCCTTTTCCACAGTCCTCTGATGGGAACATACATGATTAAATGAGGGCAAACCATCTGAAAGTGTGAAAGCACTGTAAGGTATTTTGGAAGTATAAAGTGATCTGCTATCGCCATCTAATATAGTTTATACTTTTAGCTTAGGTAAATTTTCAGGTGTTTTTAACAGTATGAAATTCTTCTTTTTTAGGAGATCCCAGACTAGAACTACTGAAATAGAATGGCTGGTTTACAGTGAAGGATGGAAGGTAATCTTATCTAAGATCTCTTCACTTAGGTTGAGTATAAATGATGAGATATAGTGCAGATCTTCTTTCCAGATCTGCAAAACATCTTGTATGTGTTGCCAAAAGATGCTGGAAAAAACATGATGCATGTAAAATGACTCAAGGGCTACAAGGTTTGCCAGATGGTTTACATACATGTGATAGTGTGACTGAGAAAGTTTCAGATTAGAAAGCTGGTACTATCCTCAAAAGCCCATACAAATAGGGTACTTTTTGTGTTATTTTTTAGATTCATCAGAAGCATGACCAGTACAAATATACTACAAAGAATTGCTTCCTTTAAAACATTGATTCAAATGAGTATCTCCACTTGGAAAGAGAATCACCTCAAAAAAGAAGACCTTACTGAAACCATGAATTTGGAACCTATGTGTTTAGCATATTTGCTGTTTCAGAGGAGCTATAGGAAATCATCACGACCCTCAAAAGAGGAACAGAAGAAGAAATGCCTGCTGGTATAACACAAAGCCAAAAAAAAAGCAAAAAACATTACAGAGAATCCTTAGAAAATAATAAAAAGAAGATATGGGACAAATGTGACTGGGCTTCAACATCACTTTGAAGTCACGCTTTCTGGAAGCCCAGTTTTGTGCTGGCTAACACAAGGCTGGAGTTATACTACACAGCCTCAGAATCTTCTTAAGGCTCTTAAACAGTCAGATTCTCTGACTCAAGTGTGTCTGTGTATAGGAATTTTACTGTGTCTATGTATAGGCTTCTTTTATTAGAATTAAATAGAAAGCAAGTTTATCAGTTATGTAAGGTAAGAAATTAGGTTGGTATAAATTTTTCTGAAAGATTAGGAAATTTAAATTCTGTTTTAAAGGTGAATGTATGCATACTTTCCACATAATGCCTTTTGCATCCATTATTCAAATAAAAAGAATGCCTAAAATTTAGTGATTTTAATGTGCATGTTTGATAATTTTTTTTAAAAGATCAAGATTCTGAACTTCTTCATTCTCTCATACTTAGCTGATGTTGTCCTAGGTGCAAATGTGGTGGCTTTGGCTAGAGTTTTATATGTTAGTTCTATATATAAATCTCCCTGCACGAATTTAAATATAGTATATAAGTCATTGGGCAATTTAACTGGTAATATAATAGTTTGGCTTAATCTTTTATTGCTACACATGTCCCCATTTCAGTATGTTATTTTTATTGAGGAGGATACATACTCAACAATGATTTAAAATGTACATAAAATTTGCTAAAAATCCATCTTTTTCTGTTATAGTCAAACCCTATAAATCTGAACCCACATCTATACCTAAATTTATGCAATTGGATAAAAATCTCACAATCATATTTTAAATCCTATCATTTGTGAGGATTAGTCTGTTCAACTAATTCAGAGGTAAGATTGCAGTAATTTTGTTCAAGACTGTATCCATGGGGAAATCTCACAGCAGCTCATCAGCTTGTAAACATTAACAGTCAGCCCACATCTCTCAGATTCATTTTTTAGGGAAGGTAAAAACTTCCCAAACCACTATGGAAGTACCTCTATTTGAGATTTAAAAAAAAAAATCCTTTAAATTTTTAGTTGACTTTTTCCTGAGCAGTACATAGTCTAATAAAATGAATTTGATAGACTTGTGTCTTTCTGTTTAAAACAAAAGCAATTGGTTTGCTAAGTATTCCAATCTCTCCAGCTCAGCATTTCAGATGTCTCAGGCAAAAAATATGTGAGAAACAACGATCCGCTAGAAAAAGAGAGTTGAAAGAAAGATGGCCTGCCTACTCTCTTGATGCTCTCTAATATTGCCTGACTTCAGTTCTAAAAATGATTAACATAGTTCAGCTTGTCTAAGCATTTATTTATCTTACTTTAAGAAGGCTGTTTTGAGATTCTTTTCCCAAAACCAAATCAACTCTGTCCAATTATTGACCTAGCTGATGCATGTTTTAAATGTCTGAGCATACGAAAGCCATTAGTAAAAATAAAAACATTTCTATTTTCAACTCCATTGTCACCTTATTCTCTCACTTTCACTCATTTATAAAAATGGAATTAAATTGGCCAAAGCGATAAATGCAATATTAGGGTCTGTTAAAATAAGTGAGCTCTTTTCTACTCACGCTTTACAAATTGTGACATCATTTTCATAGATTTTTGTATTTGAATCAAATTTGATTTCTTTTTTTGAGTTTTCAAATATTCAGTGTCCTATTTACTGGGCCATAGTTTAGAATTTGAAAGTAAACAAGGAAAGTTTCTTAGGCATCACAATAGCTATGTACCACACACCCTCGGCCTCACTGAGCACTGCTCACTCTTCCTGTGTGGATGTTTAGTTATCACTTGTCCAAGATCACAGCAGTTCACAGACATATGAATTATAATAAAGTTATAGTTTGTCCGCCTGTGAAAAAAGGAGACCCTTGGGTTTAGTGTGTCAGCAATCTGTATTACAGATCTACTTGGCAGTTGCAACTGTTGGCAATTCCAAACCATTAAGAAAGATATTAAGGTTAAAGTATTCATAGTTAAGAGGAACAACTGATATAGTCAAAAAGATTCTTGACTTACTTCAAGGCAAGTTTTAATTTTAACATCTCCTCATTACTCTTTTTCCATTATACAGATAAAAAAATTGAGACACAAAAAAGTAACTTTCTTGAGGTCTTTATTGGAAGTCATGGGCAACAAAGTAACCGAAGTGGAGAGTTGAAATAGGACCACTGTCTTAGTTACTTTTTACTCCTCACCGAGACAAAATACCTGATGCCTAAGGTTGGAAAAGGAAAGGTTTATTTCTTACAGTTTCTGGAGGTTTAAGTCCATACTCTGCTGGTTCCAGAGCAGGGTAGCATGGGGAGCCACAGTTCATGGCAGCTGCAAACAGCAAGGTGGAAACCGGCCAGAGCGAGAGACACACCTTCTTCCTGCCATTACATTGTATGCTGGCTCCACCCCTAGGTGGGTGTAGCACTGACACCATCAACCCAAACTAGACAATGAACCAATCACAAATGCACAATGCAAATACTTGAGGCCTGGGGGCCACCAACATAAACCACAAAGCTATTGTTCTTTTTGTTACTTTACTTAGCCTCTGAATAGAACGCTGTTTTTCATTTTAAATAATAGTTCAGACTACATTGTCTAGGACCATCAGTTTATAGATGAAACAAAAAATCAAATAGGGGAAGCCAACTCACCTGGGTCAGCATAGTGAGGAACAACAGAATCTGAATCTGAAGTGATTTGTATCCTATCAGATTGATGAGTGACAATGCTCATGGCAATACCCAAATGTCTTCATTTAGTGCCTTTTTAAATCCACAGTCTGGGATAAATAAACTCATGGCTGTTATTACAGATAATCATACATTGCTATTCCTCAAATCCAGGCTCCCCAGCCTTACTCAAGATCCTTGCTGCTCTGATTTCGGATTCTCTTCTCATGGCTTTCCTGCAGTCTATATCAGTGTTTGGGCTTCCATTCTCTCACAGCTTTATTGTGCACTGAATACTCATCCAGTTCACTGAAATGTCTAATATAAACTGTGGTTTTAGCCTTCATTTTCATTTTAGAATTTTTGCATTAACCCTTCTGCTAGGGAAAGCATGGAAAGAAAGTGCTGTGTATTATTACCAGGTCTAGTTTGTTCTGTTGTCCACTGAGTTTTGGCCTCAAGAGACTCACTCCCTTACTTGCCAAGATTTCTCCCTCTTGCCAGAATGTAACATTACCCACCTTTCCATGTACTCTGGTTTCAATTGTCACTGGAAACATTTCATTTCTTTTTGTCTATACCTTGCAATTGCCCTCCTCTCTCCTTTTACTTGATTACAAAGTTTCTCGATAATAAGATGACTTCTCATCCTCACTATTCCTTTACCCCTTTTAACCCCTAAAACTGTAATTACTGGGAATTCTAGTGTGATATAGTTATCCCATTTACCAAACTAAATAGTTCACTCTCAGTTTTCTGTAATTATTTTTCATAATCTGCTGACACTGTTGACGGCCTGCTTCTCAAATCTCTGTGTTCTGATGATGTTGATTTTCCTGGCTTTTGTTTCACAATTGTATTCACTCATTCTTCTCATTTATTCATTGTCATAGTTCTTATGAATAAGCATCTCACCATATTTTTAATATTCTTTTCTTTCTTATCCCTATATTTTCTTCCTTGTTGGTTTATTTTATTGTTTTGCTGTTTTAGGCATTATCTCCACAGAGAAGATGAAAATCCAATTTTAGTCCCAATCTTCTTCTTTAATTTCTAGGTACATGCTGAACAATTTGACCTGATGTTTATAGTCCACAAAACTTTCAGAACATACATACCTGAAGTAATTTATTTTCCTCTCTTGCTTTGAGCCTCAACTTCTGCCTTTGCATCACCATCTTTCCAGGAATGTAGGATCATCATCTGGAGGTATGGGAATTTCTTGAAACAAGGTGCAAATTTTGTGTTTGTATTGCTTTTATATTTCTTTTCTCTGAGAGAAGGTATTAGAAATTTTTATATTCAAAAGAGTCAGAGATCCACAAAAAGATTAAGGTCCACTGATGGATTTAAGTTTTTCTCCCTGTGTAGTTTGATTTAATAAAGTTAAAAAGTCTATAGAATTTTTCCAAATTTAAATTCTTGTATTTCTTTTACAATCATTTTGTTTATATTTCTTAGGTACTGTATATCAGTTTTTGGTTTGATTTTGTTCAATAATGGAGACTACACAGATAAGAAACACAGATCTCAGATTATAATTTAGTATACAAAATTGTGATGTTATCCCTAAATTTAAAAAAATATGTCAATCATTTTTAGCCCTTTTGCCAACTATGTAATTTGTAAAGCTATGTGTGTAGACAGCCTAGCTTTGTGTTTATCTCAGATCAGGAGCTCATTTGTGAGAATAAAAGGTCAGTTTGAAATATGTAGCTGCTTGACATAGAATAGATGAGGAATTGTACTGTCTACTCACCTGTTAGAATATCAGGGTAGCTAGTTTAAGAAAATATTTTTGAGACCATGGTTGAATAAGTTAAAATTTTCTTTGTGTGAATGAAAGCCTAAATTCGTTTTTTATTTACACATAAATTGTGATTATACCTGGAAATTATTTTTTCTTTTTTTTTCTTGACATTTAATGGCACATAGACATAACTTTCTGATCAGAAAATTAACCACATTGTAGAGTTCCTTGTTTTCTTTTTTATGTGGATTAATGCTTTTCTGTATTAACCCTCATCTTGTTTATGAATGAATAAAATACAGCTTATAAATTTGACTTCACCAACTATACATTAATGTATTTATATTTTCCACACCAGGGATTGTATTTGGTGCTAGAAAATAAATAGAATAAAAGCTGTTGCTCTTAAGGAGCAGAATCTGACAAATACATACTCACTTTATAAAACAGTGCTATGTTTGTATCAGTTATTATTACTACTATTCTTCCTTTTTTTAATGATTATTATTCTTAGTCACAGCAAAGGGCACTTACAATATTTTTATGATAGTACATATTACTCAAAAGAAGAAATAATGTTCTCTAATATAAGCAAGTTTTTTTATAAGGGTAGAGAAACATTTGCCAATTTTCTCCTTGAACTTCTACCCCCTTGTAATCAGGAACTAATTAATTAATTAGCTAATACTTCTAAAGTGCATTAAAGATGAGCTGCATCATACAAATGCTAAGTATTTTAAAGTCATGTGTTGTCTCATATACTACACAAGCTTTCTTAAAGTTTCAAAAGGACAATTTGAGCAAATTACATTTCATCTAAATGAAAAAGCTAGGCATATATTGGAGGCAGGGGGTAGGCGGAAGTAGGAGAAGTTGGAATGGAAAAAAGCAAATGTAATCAAGAGAAGAATGCTCCTTTACATTTCTCTCTATCATTATCGTAAGACTAAAGGGATATGTACATTCTTATACAACTGCTGAAAAACACAGTACAAATTTATTGGAAAAGCATGATATTATAATTTTGCTCATACTTACGAAATTATTGACTGAATTATGTCAAAACTCCTCAATAGAAGTGATTATTGTGCAAAACTCTTGGGATTTAATTCCAAGGCCAAAACGTACAATTTTAGAATGTTGATTTGTATCGGTACTGCCTTCATTCATGAGATAATTATCAGCCCTTTCTTTCACCATGATTTTCATGCCCTAATACCCAGATAGAGACAAGGAAATAGGAATTAAGACCAATGCTCCGCATTAAGGCAAATTTTCAACCTGGAAAAATAGCTCCACTTGGAAAACTTATGTCAATCTCCGAGGACCAAAGCAAAAGAATCCAAGTTGAAATGTCTAAACTAAATCATGGGAACAGAGTACAAAGAGAAACAATGTTCAGGGCAAAGTTATTACGAAGTTAAACTAGGTTCCACTTACTGCCCGTGTGTTTTCTTTGGTGAGTACGCAAGGGGTCGGACTTACACACGGAGTTTACTTGCCTAAAGGAGATGGGCTGCAACTCAGCATTGGCCACTGTGGGCTCTAGCAAGCACCAGCTCATCAGCAGCGCTGTGGCATGCCCTTGCTCCTCGCCCTGGAGGTAGCTGATGGCCATTGATGTGAATAATTATACCTCTGTCTATGTTACGTGAGATATATTATATGATGTCATCTAATCTTTCTTACTTTATGCAAAACATTAAATATTAGGTTTCTTTATATACTTTCCATGAACAGAAAACACCAATTATGTAAAAGTTTTGGATAAATAGACATGCATACAGGATTTTATAATAATAAGTTATATCTTGGAAAATACTCCAAGATTCTGAAGCAACTTGTCTAATCATTTTCTTCATACAGAAAAGCATTTCATCATCAATACTGGATAAATGTCCCATAGAATTTGACAAGGGACATTCCAGGACCTTCGGCAGAGGGCAGAGCTAAATGGCCGAGATGTGGGTGCAGAGGGTGATGGTAGTAGGAGGCACTGCTGCTTTCTGCTCTTCACATTATTCCCATAACTGTAATCCATGATAACGATCAAAACATCAAAACAATACAATTCCTATATGACAGTTACTCAGGGGACAGAATCCTAAAGTCACTTTGCCTGATTTGAGCTGCCGCTCTGCCAACTTACTAGTAATATGACTTGGCACTAATACACATCCATTACCCATAAAAATGAGTTTCTTTACTCATAAAATGACATAATAATAATTAGCTACCTTGCATAGTTACTCTGAAGGAAAAATGAGTCAAGCAATTTTATTATCTATAAAAGTTTCTGGCTTTATATAGGTGTTCAGTGCTATTATTATTGATAGATAGTATTGTATAGATTAAGGATTCTGGCTCTGGCATTATATATGTATTTCAAAGCCATATTATGTCATAAGCAAGAGCCTGGAGAAAGTACACCCTATCTCTACATCTCAGTTTCTTCATCTACAAAATGGGCTACAAAATTAGATAATCTGTGTAAACAACTTTACACACAGTAACTATTAGCAATTTTTTTTCCAGTTTCCCACTTTGCTTGATGATTTACTCATATGGTTATATTATGGCATGTTCCAATGATATCTGGGTGCTGGATGTTATCATCTTTATGTATTCAACTGGGGAAAGTATTTTCAGTAATAGTTAACACCAAGTGCCAACATGTATGGAAGGTTTTCTAACCTATCATCAGAGTTTTACAGTTCAAAAAGAAATTATTAAAGAAAGCTATTTTTATCTCAGTGCAGATTAGTGTTGTATGTAAAGTAAGGTTTCTCAGGTAAAGATTTATTTCCATTTCTGGAGCTCTTATATTTATGGAAAGTTTAGGTGTCACAGCCCTGAAGCTTGTTTTCCAGAACTCCCGGCAAATGCGATTACACTCAATCTTCCTCTTGAAGTTCTCTATGCAAATGCAGGAGGCTCTTGCCTTGAGAAAAATCTTTAAAAGTTGCACAGTTCCCCAGAAGCAGAGGTTGGGAGGGAGGCATGCTTTGTGTCATACACATTAATTCAGTTGGCACATTACAATGTTAAACTAAATGACATTATTACAAAGCTGTGCTAAGAAGTGTTGACAGGTCCATATGGTAATTTTACAATGTATAATGAACACACAGACTCCTTTCTTGCAGAAATTTATAGTTCAAATCTATACCCAGGATATCCAGTTTTATTTCCAGAAACTTAAATTGACTTATTACGATGTAGTGAATGTATAAATTAGTTCCAGTAGTTAAACTGAAACATTTCCCTACAGACTCAATTAGATTCATTAATCTGCTGTGTAGACCTGTAAACGGCCCATTGTTCTTTTCCCCCCAAAATGTCAAAAACTATTTCTCTAACTATAAAATATTTCCTACAAAAACTGTTTTAAATGGTCAGAATTATTGTATATTAGAAACCCAGAACTACAAATTATCTCATTGCCATGGTACTTTTTTTCCAAAGAAAAATAGGGTCCAGCTCATGACAAGTAATTTAATGGGGTTAGTGACTGGATTCAGTGCTCCATCGCACTAAAAAATGTACTGAAATTAAGCAAAGATCATCTTTTCCCTTGTCCTACTGAATAAATCAGCTGGCATGAGGCATATTGTATATATTCCTAGTTCCACACCTTTTTCACTTTCAAACTTCTGTTTATGAGCTCCGCTCTGCCTGCAGTGTGTGGTAGCTTATCAGTCTATTGTGATGTTCTGGGGAGGCAGAGTAAAATAATACAATCTGCTAATGAATTCCATTTCAAACGATGCACACCTGTGTCTTACGTTTTTCAAAATATCACTCTCCATGTGGGATCTAGGGGGGCCACTGCACAACAGAGCTCTAGGTACAATTTTTTAAGGCTAGTGCAGCTATTTTTTATTTAAAAAAATAACAAAAACTTGTTTTATTGATTGATGACGGTGGCTGCTTTTACTTACTGCATGATATTTTTTGCTTCTGTGATTTATTAAACATTACTTCTTGTTTGAGAAACCTTTGTGCCTGTTACCTTTGACTTTTTTTTTAACAGCTCAGCCCTAATAATCTTTACAGGATTTCATTCACTGCTAACTTGGAGTGTGTTTTTAGTCATGGACAGGTGTGCAACAGTTAACATTTGAAAGATAAGAGGGAGCTCTTTGAGTCATTCTCAGAGCAGTATGAATACGGACAGAGTGATACCTATGTGACCAGAAATCAAAATATTTAAAGCTCATTTGATTCAAAAAATACTACCTTTCTTGATGAGGAATAAAGGAGCTAGATTTAAGCATACGCAATTATCTCAGAAGGCAAGTAATAGAAAACAAATGGTGATAGGATTTGGAAATAAGAATTCAAGCCTCATGTCTCTTTCCTTCCATCCTCTCTTCAGGGCTACTTCATGCTCCTTCGTTAACCCTTTATTTGCAGTTTAGTTTTCTCTACCCCTCTGGTACATATAGTGAAAGGTTGACCTCAGTTAACTCCACAATTCATGTATTACACACAGAGTCATCTTTCACCCTAATCCCAATTTTAGTAAAACAATTCTTATTGGACTAAATTGCTTTACTTCCTGCCTCTTTTCTACTTTGGGAACAATCAAATGTGACAAGGGTGGATGGATGATAGCAAGGAGAGGATGTTTCACAATGGACAGGAATAAAAATCTGCCACTCTAGCTAACTTTGAAGGGAAAGTGAAAGAGAAGCAATTTCCAGAAAATGCTGGTGGTCAGGATCAGTATTAAGCTGAACACACACATGTAGCAAGTATCTATCTACCTTAGTTTTAAATGACCTTCATCATTATCTTCCATCCAAGATTATGTAGAAAGTTAGAGCAGTAGGTGCTCCAAAAGTAGAGATGTTGGACTTTTCCTCCGGAATGATATTTCCAGTGAGAAATATAATGTGTTGGAATAATCAGCTTCCTGTTCACAGTCCCATGTTCATCTGCTCACAGGACACGCACAATTTTCCTGCCAATGTAGAGCATAGCATTTCCTTCCCCCACCCTTTTCATTTCATTAATATGGAGGTAGGGAAGGGGTGTGCCAGATTCTTCCTACAACATATTTCCCCCTAATTTTTCAACTTATCACCTCCTTTCTTGGAATCCTAGCTTTATATGACAAATTGAAGAGTTCTTGCTTATACAAATCTGCTCGATGCTAATATCTGCACCTGTACTTCTGGGTTGTGGCAAAGCAAGCACACATACACAATAAGTGCAATTTCCCACACTCAGAAAGGACAGGAGGCCTGATATCAGCAAAACTAACTCCAGTACTTCCCTGACCTTTTGAATTGGTAACTGTTTCTGTTCCAGCAGCCCTTGCCATGGCTCAGCACATTGCATTTCAATTCAAATATTTGGTGAGTAACTTCTATGTGCCAGGTGCTGTGGTATGTATTTCTAGAGATGGAAAATAAGTAACATAATATCTCTGCTTTCAGAGAGCTTCATGAGATGGCAAGACAGCCTCACCAACACATGAGGACAATAGAAAGGTAGTAAACAAAACTGGTAGAAATAATCAGAAAAGGCATCTTGGAAATGAAATGTAATGATGAATATGAATTTGATAAAAACAAATGTTGTTTGTGTGACATCCACTGATAGTCTCCTGTTTAGTCTGCTAGAGAAGAATCTTAAATAGAATGAGAATATAGACTCTTAGCAGGTAAGATCCGAGGTGATTGGACTGAGGAAAATTTGATGGCACTGCCCTCCACTCTCGTCACGAGGAAAAATGAGGGATGGTCTAAATGAGGAGAAATCAAGGCAGAGTAAGTGGGAAAGGAGTCTCATGGTGAATAGGAACACTGTGTTGTCTTCCTTGCTTTCCGTATAATGTAAGCAATATTTCTAGAGGGTCTACATTTACCAGGAAGTACCACATACCATTTGTCCAGCACATTCTGTAGATGGATAAATAGTCTCAAAGGACTAGGTGCTTGCTTCAGAGGATAAAGTTAGTATGTAATACAGCTGGGAACTGAATCCAGTACACTGGCTATAAAAATAGGGAGCTCTCATAAAGGAGATTTAAAGACAGAAGCGCACACATATTCATAAACCTGCAGTGCTGTTGACTTTGTTAATCTTCTCTTTTGTTCTTTTCTCCTTTGGGCAACTCTAGTTACCAGCTTATAATTAAATATCTTCATCAGTAGAAATTTGTTAACGTTTTCATGTTCACTATTATCTATAGTCTACTTACTGTGTCTTTCTGCTTGTTTTTAGTTGCCACTTAGGTTTAGCTCACAAGACTAGGTAATCCTCCTTCTCAGGGCATTAACTAACAATGTTTCTCCCTCTCCATGCAAATACCCTAAAGAGACTACGTATTTTACCCAAGTCATTAGCACCATTCTGTTGGAATAAAACTTAGGGCTAGACCTCTGCTAGACCGTACATCAGCATTTTTTGTGGAATACTGTGCTGCAGATGACTACTTTGATCCAAAGAATTGCAGCAGAGATAGTTGGATCCTGGGACTTAAGTGGTGATTCCTCAGTAAGTACATGCAAGAAGAAACAACTAAGAAATGTACAGGTTCAATGCAATATGGATCCCATTTATATTAGTTAGCTTTCCCATTGCTAGAACATACTACCTGACACCTACAATTTAAAGGAGAAAGGTTTAATTTGGCTCATGGTTTCAGGTTGTTCAGTACCTGTTAGGCTGGGTCCAAGGTAGAATATGGTGGAACCAACTAATGACTTCATGGTGACCAGAAAATAGAAAACAGGAAGAATACCACCAAAAGATACGCTTTCTAAAGGTACATTCCAATGACCCACCTTCCACTGGGTTCACCCTTCAACAGCACATTCAGATATAAGTGGACTAATTCACCAATGAGTAGAGTGCTTCATGATCCAATTACCACTCTGGGAATCTCTTAATTCAGCCAAATATACAGATGACTTTAGCTACCACAAAACCTATCCAAAGAAAATGTAAAAATGTGTTATACTTTCTGAAATAAGAGTCCACTCCTCAATTGTTGTTACATACATTTCTTTTTGTTTTCCACTGCAGCATTAAGCCCATCGTAGTGTTTGATTATAATAAAGTGATTAAACACATAAACTTCAGAATCAGACAACCATAGGCTCATTTCTCACCTTGGATTTTTATAATCTGTATGACTTCAATAAATTATTCAAATTGTCTCTGCTTCTTTTTCCTTAGCTGTAGAATTGTTTTCAACACAAGGGGATTTATATAGGAATTAAATAATATCTGTAAGATGCAAGCATGTGGCAAATGATATACTAGTTTTAAAAGTAAATTGGTATCGTGCTAATATAAATAGATCCCATATACAAAAGATACTAAAAGATAACTTAAAAAACAAAAGAGATGACATACAAAGTGGTTGGTTTAAATGACTTTGAATTTGCTGTTGATTTTATTATTCATTTATTTACTTTTTGGTACCGGGGATCAAATTCATCACCTTGCACTTGGCAGGCAGGTGCTTATGACACTGAGCTAAATCCTCAGCTCCTTTGTTGATTTTATTTTACTGGAAACAAAAGCGAAAATCAACAAAAACTAAATCACTTTTTTTCCCAAATAAGTCTAAAACCATGAGCTCAGAGAAAGACACAATTCCATGTAGGACCAACTATAGCTTGGAGGTTGAGTGATCCCCAAAAGTACCTATGTTAAAGGTTTGGCACTGTTGGAAAGTGGATGGAAGATGGCTGAAACTTTAGGAGGTGGGGGTTATTGATCTTTCAGTCACTGGAGCACTAGGTAAGACTACTTTCTCTTCCTCTTTTGTTTCCCAAGTGCTGAGGTGAATTCTTCTGCTGGGTTATAAGCTTCTTTTGTGATATGTTGCCTTGACACACTCACTAAACACTCATGGAGCCTTTGAAGCACAAATAATCCTATTCTCTTTTCAAAATAATTATCATAGGCATTTATTATAGAATATAACAGTCACTAACACAGAACCCTGTTTAGTTTGCACAAAGGATATTCTAAGTCCATACTGCTTGGGTAAATATACTTCTGTCATAAAAATGTCTAAGGAAGATTTTACTAGTCTTAAAAAGTTAATGTGCTGATGACCACATGTAAAGATGAAACTGAATGTTAATTCTATGTTGGTTGAGCAAAGGTTTTTTTGTATAAATAAGTGATGCTAACATATTTTGAAAATGTATATCAACAATAAAGTACAAAGTTCATGAAGAAAATTAATCACAGTTTATTTGGGGGGGGTGTTTTTAAAATGTCACTGATGACCTTTCAATAGTGTAGACAAGTAGTGAACTCAAGCAGTAATCCTTGAGTTTGGGGAGGAAAAATTTTATACAAGCCCTTTTGACACAGAGAAGCATTTGCATATCCAATGCCAGCTTCTCAAAAGGGTTGTTTTTTGTGAATGATCAACTCCCTAATTAGACAATTATCATTGCAAATAGAAAAAGGGACAAAAATCACAAACTGTCAGTAATTTAAAATAGAAATCTACATCACTGCATATGAAAAAATAGTTCAAGTAGAATAAGAGGCTAGATAGCACAATGAAACTGATTTTAAGTGTTTGTAAGATTAAAAAATAACATTTCACAACACAAGGTTAACTCCTTTTTTTTTTTTTTAATACTAGGAATCAAACTCAAGACCTTGTGCTAGCCAGGCAGGTGCTTGTGCCACTGAGTAATATCCCCAACCCAAGTATCACTTCTTTCTGAGTAATGACAGTAATTTTTGACATCTATATGACTAATAAAAATTAATATGTCTTCTATTTGTAAAATAATGCAAAAAGTAACTTTGAATTGTTTCATAATCTTAACTAATACTTTGATAATATCCAGAAATCATTTATGATTATAATTACTACTATTAATTATCTGTATTAACTATAGTCAATATTTACATATCTCCAAATGGTGACTAAAACACACCTCTAACACTGGGACACCAGTTGAAAATAACGTCCTCTGTATTTGTAACTAGGAAAGATCAACAACAGAAAATTAATACAATAAGCCATCTACAAGGCTACCCTACAACGCAAGATGTTTTATGAACAAAACTAGGGTTTCAATCAGAAGACTAATGTTCAAAGAATTGAAATCCTGAAAATTATTTCATGCTATGGCAATCACAAACCTTTGACAAACATATTTTATTTTGTGTAAATGTAAAGAGTGTTTCCACATAAGAATTTCACTTTTTTTATTCAAGGGCCTGCTCCTAAGATAAGGACATGGGGTCTTTATCTAACCAGTGGATATTCTGTCCACTGAGAGAGTTGTCATTTCAACAGTTGCACGACAAAGTCCATGACACTGAGAAATACTGATTTCTGAGTGAATTGACAAAATTAATTTCCTCAGTGAGTATAATTTAGATCTGAATTTTAGCATGGGGGACCCTTATTAGTGTATATTTTACCTGCAAACTCAATACCAGCAATCTCAACTATCTTTAGGAAAACATTTAGCATGCAATGGATTGTATTTAATTAAGCAGCCATTGTTTCATTTCATGGAAAATATTTTGGCAAATATTGATACCAAAAGGATGACTGTTTTAAAATACTAAAAGACTATGCAACATAAAATTTAGAGCTCCACAAATGCTTTCTCTTTTATTTATCATTTCATTTATATTATAAATTTGATACCATATACTAGTTCAACTATAGTATTTAGGTACCAATCTTTGCCGCCAAGTTGCAGCTTTCTGGAAGACCAGTATCAATTTATCTATGTTTCTCCTTACAGTCTAGAATAGTGCCTTGAATTTTGTATGCTTTCAGTAAGTATTTTTTGAACACAATGTCTTACAATTTTCACATCTTAGTGGCAGATTGTCTCATCTCTCTTATATCACAACACTTGAAAACCTACAAAGTGTGTTTCTAAGAGTTCTTATTGCTGTCAGGATGTTCCAAAATAATACCACCAGTGAAAGGTACCTGCTCAAAAGTTGGGGAAGTACAAAGAAGTAGGAGCCATGGTTGCACTTGTGGCAGCAATGGGCAGGAATGGAGGTTTCTGAACATCCTGTGGAGAGTCCTTCACTTTGGCTCTGCTTGATCATCCGTGGGGGATTCCCGCAGTTCCTCCACTTTCTCATTTCCCAGCACCCAGCAGTGACTTTCTCTGAACATTTCCATGATTCTGATAGTTCCACAAGGCCTGATTCCCTACTGCTGCATTCTTTTCCGCCTGAAATTTCTGGAACACATTATTTCCATTTTTGTAACTACTGGTGTATGCTGGAAATTGGTCATTTTTATTTATCATTTCTATTTTGTCTCTCTTCGGAAACCAATAATAGCAAAAACTTCAGAATTTTTAAAATGTGAGCAGGATTACAGCCTCAGATTCCAATTTTGCACTAGGATTATTGCCATAATTGATATAAATGAGAAAATGACCTGTCTTTATAAGCATCATAGCAGAATATAAACTGCAACCCAGTGTTAGAGTTTTGATAGTTCACGGATATTACTGAGAGCTACTTAGAACCCAGAGTTAAGTTACAGTTATTTGCATTTATGGATAAATTTTTCAAGTCATCATGATGATTTTTACTGAGAAAATGATATGATTTTGATTATGATCCTTGTGGAGACTTCAGATTAGTTTGAAAACAGCTAAAATTTTTAACAATATTGAGTTTTCTGACATAATTTTACTCTTTTCAAATGTTCTCATCTAAATTTTTTAGTTTTCATGGTAAAGGTCTTGCACATGGTATTTATAAAATTTATTTCTAAGTATTTAATGTTTTAAAGCAAATAAACCATATGTTTTTAAATAACATTACATGGATGTTAAGATTTTAAAGTAATATTTTAAAATTTCACGTTCTATTCATTTGATATTCCAATTTCCTTTTGATTTTATGTAGAATTACAGCTTGTTTTTGTACTTTGATTTGTATCCTGTAATCACAATAAATTATTCATTCTACTAGCCATATATGGATAACTTACACTATTCGGTATACATATTCTATTGCCTGAAAAATGGGAAAGTTTCACCTCTTCTTATTCAATCCCTATGTTTCTTTTCTTTTCTTTTCTTTTCTTTTCTTTTCTTTTCTTTTCTTTTCTTTTCTTTTCTTTTCTTTTTATTGCACTGGGGATAGGAGCTCCTGTAAAATGTTGAGTAGTGGTGAGAGCTGACATCCTTACTTTTCCCTTATCTTAACTGATCTTTCACAGAGAAGTATGTTAAGTATGTGGGTGTTTCATATGTGCATTTTATCATTTTGAGGATGTTCTCTTCTATTCTTAGATTGAATTCTGTTAAATGTTTTTTCTTCATCTATTAAGATAGTCTAAGGATTTTCACTCATTTTGCTAAAACAGTGAGTTTCTTTTATTGATTTTTGCAATTAAAATAATTTTGCATTCTTAGGATAAATCTTGGTTACAAAATAGTATATGTTCCTGCATTCAATACTGAAATATTATGTTACGGTATTTTGCTTTCATGATTATTGGAGAAATTGCTGTTTTGTTTTTCTTTTCTTGCAGCGATTTTGATCGTGAAAATTGAGTTGGAAATGTTAACATTTTCTTTATTTTCTGAAAGAAAAAAATACTATTTTGTTCCTTAAATATTGGAAAAAGCTACCTGTTAGGCCATTTGGGCCTAGGGATTTCTCAGTAGAAAGCAGTGATATTTGTTAACTTACATAAGGATATAGTCTTTTTATTTGCAATCATTCATTTTCATAATTTTTGACTTGACAGAATTTCATTTCATACAATTCTTGAACTTACTGGCAAAAGATGTTTATGATATATATTTAGAGTCAGAATTTCTAGTGTTGTCTCCTCTTTCATCCCATTGTCTCTTTTCTTCCTTGATTAATCCATCTAGAAATTTATGAATTTTATTAACCTTCTCAAATATCCATAACTTTTTTCATAAACTTACGCATAGTTCATTTGTTTTTTATTTCATTGCTATTGTTACTAGGTATGGTCTCCATTACTTTATGTCCAAATCACCCTGCAGTATCATTTCCTTGGTCTAAGAAGCATTTTTGTTATTTCAAATAGTGATCCACTGGTACCCAAAAATTCACTAAGCATTTGTTTATTTGAATTTTGTCTATATCTTCATTTTGTAAGTTTTCAATTTGAAAAATATTATGCTTAAAAATTTTCAAACATAGTATAATTAAACACATGTGTGCTTTATCTAGAATTCCAAAGCAATGAAATTTTGCTAACATTTGTGCTCACAAACACACACATACATGTATTCTGCAAATAAAAAAATGTGTACACACTATGAAAAGAAAAATTTATATAAATATTCTGATACTAAATTTATTGATGCATCATGAAATTAATACAAGTTACCTTTGTCTTCTACAATTACAAGAGGTGCTCAAAGTGCTGACAATTAGTTCCAGACATGTATTAGTGCAGCAAACTGCTGCTTGGGCAGTCTTTGTCACTGCCATTACTATACATGCATTTTTAATTTCTTCTTTAAGGGCTTGTAGTGTGGGTTTTCTGTGATATACAATACCCTCTAGGGTCCCCCATAGGAGGGTAACACTATCTGTTGAAAAAATATACATATATACATACATACATATATATATCATTATATAGAATCATTTCCCATCATTTTGAGGGATACTGTTACTGAATATAGTATTGCAAGCTGGTGGGCCAGGGATATAGCTCAGCAGCACAGTGTCTTCCTGGAAAACATTAAGTCATGAGTTCAGTTCCTGGTACCAAACAAAAAGAATTGCAAGTTGGTAATTTTTTATTTTATCAATTTAAAGATAACATTATCCTATTTTCTGAATTCATTATTTCTGATGAGAAGTCAGTGGTCAGCCTTATCTTTCTTTATACATCATGGTTGCTTTTCCTGTGCTTGCCTTCAAGATTTTCTCATTAGTTATAGAAATTCATTATATTTTGCCTTCATATCATTTGATATCTTGCATTATTAGGCTAAGGATTGCTGACTTGTATTTTTCTTATTTCTTACATGTTTTTCATATGATAGCAGGTCTCTTTGGAGTCATTGTGTCAAAATCAGAAGTAACATTTCATAGTTTAGCTTTTGGAGAACACTGAATTCTCTTTAAACAGTAAATTTCTCTTTCGCTCTCTCCACCCCCTTTCCCCTCTGTCCCTCTCTGTCTCTTTACATCTTTAAAGGGTTTATGTGTTACGTTATATGAAATCCTAACTTGTTATAGAATTGAGAGGTTTGTGATAATGAGCAGTTAAAAGTCTTCAGTGTAACAATGTCAAAAGTTGTTCCGTTAGGAACATAAAGTAGTACAGACTTAATGGAAAAAGTTGTGGTGGGTCCTCCAAAATGGAAAACAGAGCTACCATATGATTCAGCACTGCCACTTCTGAGTGTATATCTAAAGGGACAAAATCAGTATGTCAAAGAAAAATCTATGCTTCACATCTATTATAGAATTATCTATTATAAGAAAGATTAGAAACAATCAATGTATCCATTAAGCAATAGACAGATAAAGCAAATACTATAATATATATATATATATATATATATACACACACACACACACACACACACAACATAATGCTACTCAGTCTTGAAAATTAATGAAATTCTGTCATTTGGAATGTTGTGGATAGAACTGGAGATCATGCTGAGTTGAAGTAAGTCAGGTACAGGCAGACAAATACCACATGATCTCACTCAAGTTGCATCTGACAAAGTGGATCTAACAGACTGAGAGTAGAAGGCTAGTTACCAGTGACTGGGAGGTTGGGGGAGGTTGATCAATGGACACTAGATTTTAGTTACACAGGAATAAGAGGCCATGGTGTGCTATCACAGCATAGCAACTAGACATAACAATGATGTGCTATGTGTTTCAAAAAGCTATTAGAAACAGTTTGAACATTTCCAACAAATAAATAATAAATTTTTCAGAGGATAGATGTTTAACCTGATTTAAACATATATACTGTATATATGTATCAAAACATTAATATATACAAATTTTAACATATAAAAATTAATATGATGATACCCCATTAATATATACAAATTTTATGTTTTATGGTATCAGCTAATAATAAATTGACTTTAAATTTAAACAAAGACTTATTATCCCAAGAATAGAGTTGTTATTGTTTAGTTAAGATACAAAATCACAGATTAGATGAGGCGATGGGTAAAAAGTACATTATGTTGTAATTTTTCTCCTGCTGGACCACTGAGAAAATGAGAAGTTCTGAAAAATTTCACATACAGTGATGTGACAATAGTCATCCTGGAGAAAAAGTAGTTTATAACTAACTTTGATGTGGCTAAGTCCTGTGGACTCCCGCAGTTATGATTCCCAGTACAGTATTTGTTTGAAGCTCTTTCCCCTGTATTTTCTGATTCTTTTCTGATCTTCAAGCTTCTAGAATAGTTTTCATAATTACTATAGTCTGTTTTTAGCAGCTTTCACCTGAATTAACTTCTGTGTGGTAAAGAGGATCCAGAACTCCAGGTGGTTCGTAGTCTGTTACTACAAGAGAAGTCACAGTATTAAAACAAAATGGCTGAGAGTAAAAAGACAAAGACTAAACTGACAGAATATGAAAACATTCTTTGGGATTCTCAGGCACATGCAGGTAGAATTCCAGTGGCAGGTAATTTTCATGTAATCTCCAGAGAAATGGGGAAGGGTCAGCACTTACTGAGTTATAAATTGCACATTTATGTTCAAAGCAGGGCACTTGCACTGGCTTGAGTACCAGTTCAGTGGAGAGTTTTACTAAGGGAAATTAGTTACTTTAAGGTCTAATTCATTCACTAACAAGTATAAATTATTAAACCAAAATTCTGAAAATAACTGGATTTTTCTAAATCAAATATTTTTTATGATTGCTAAACCAAAATCATGACATAGATCTACACTTTAAATCTGCTTACTGTAGAGAAAAGAGTAAGGTATCCCTTGATATTTGTAAAAGGCTACACTATTCTTGAATTTATATTTCTCCTAATAAGTTGTAACTCAACCCAAGGACAGTTCCAGCCTCTAGGTAATTTGATTTTCCTGAATTTCCATGCTACTTATTCTGTTTCATTTGAGTTATTTGTAATAGATCTTCTAAAAGTAAGTGTACAGGAGAAAATAAATGCTTTAATAAAGAAATGTGTCAGAGCCCCTTGAAAAACTGGAATATTTCTGAAAAGACAGAAGCACTGAAGAGTGTACTGTTTGCATGAGAAAGACAGGAAGAACACATACCGCATCTTTACTTCTGCTTGTACTCAGAGTAATTTCCAGAAAAAAAAAAAAAAAAACTTGAACACACTCTTAGAAACTTTGAGTCACTGGACATTTTTCCCTGGGGCTGCCTACTTAATCCAGGAAGAAAGTGAACATTCATGAGTCAGAGCCCTTAGCTTTGCCAAATTCATTTAAAAATGACAATGGAATATTGTGAAAAAGGAATTTGCATCAAATAATCTGGAAAATATTTGAAGTAAACCAGCATTTGGTCAGATCTATTTTCCTCCATGTGGGTGTGCAGAAAATAGGACTGTCTTAGGAAATCTGTTCCTCTGTAGGAATGAGCCCACTGTTACTGGAAGCTTCAAAGAAACCTATAGTCCTTGGAAAGAAGGACTGACATTGAAGGCAGGACAGGTTAAGCTTTACATACTGATCCACCCACCAGGAGACAGCCTGCTTCTGCATGAGGCACATGGATCAATTATCTTTTAAAAGTTCTGTTTATACTTAATATTTTATTGTGAATAAAAGTAAAATTGGTTGCAGTAGAATCTACACATTAATTTTTGAATGCTACAAGTACTTCTCTACAATTAGAAACTGAAATTAGTTCTCTTATTATCAAGGTATTATTCAGATTTAGAAGAAGAAACAGATATTAATCACACATTCACACAAAAATAGCTGAATTATGGGCTCTTAAAAGAAAAAAGACAATGCAGCAACAACCACAAAAAAAGACTGACTTAGAAACAGAGTTGGTTCACATCCATGAGGAAGTGACGAGTTCCTAGTGACAGGAATAAATGTAGGAAGAGGAAAGTAGATGTCTCTGGGAGAAGAAATCACCTGTGTGAAAAGGGCTTGTTACGGTTTGGATCTTACAAGTTCCCTAATGGCCATGTCTTAAAAGCTTGGTTCCTGCCTGATGGCACTTTTTTGGAAGAACAATTAGAAGGTAGGGCCTAGTTGGAGAAAGTAGATCACTGAGAGCACATTCTGGAAAGTATAGTGGGACTGAATCCTCGCTTCCTATTTTAAAAAAAATTCCTGGCCCCCATAAAGTGAGGGGCTTTCTTTCACTATGGGCAACATGATGCTCTGTCTCACCACACACCCACAGAGATGGGGCCAAGCAATCATGAACTGAAACCGGTGAAATCACAAGCAAAATAAATCTTTCTTCAATTTCATTTTCTCAAATAATCTGTCACAGTGACAAAAAGAGAAAAATTTAAAAAATAAAACTGACTACCAGAGGCCCTTTTGGAGAACTGAAACATCATTGATGCAAATAGAAAAAACAGAAGTAAGATAGTAACAAGGAAGTGTAAAAAAAAACCAAAATGTAACTGTGCACTCCTTGCTGACCTGTTTTAAATATAAAGGACACATAAATAAGGGACACATACTTTAAATAGAAGGACCCAGAGGAGAAAAATAAGAGTAGAGTTAAAGATGCAAAACATTATTAGAGGGAAGTCATTATCTCTGTGCCAGTGTCACACCTAATACACTGAAAAATATTTTTCAAGCATCTTGTTTAACCCAGTATATTTCCAAGTTTTTCCAATTTTTTCTTACAATTTATTGTTTGAATCATGGTCTTCTTGTAGTTTGCTCATTTGCAATTTGTTATATCTTCATTATGATTTATGCCTCCCCTCTATTTGAATATAAAGCCTTTATTTTCCTTGTATTTGGATTTTTCTTGTACTTTTTCTCCTTAAACTTTCAAAGTCATGTATGATTTACAAGATTATTTATCAGTGACACAGCTCTTAAAGATATAGTAATATCTTAGAGCAATAAAATCACTATACACATTTTCCCACTCCTATTTGCATAATATTTGCATTCTATTGTAACTTGTTAGTTAGATCTAATGTTCTTGCTTTGTTTGGTGGTGGTGACCGTGGTAGTGGGTACTGAACCCAGGGATTTCATGTTGAGCTATATCCCCAGCCCTTGTTAATTTTTGAGACGGGTCTTGTTGAGTTTCTCATATTAGCCTCAAACTTGTGGCCCTGTTACTTCAGTGTGTTTTTATGTTTGTTTTTCTTAAAATGGATGCATGTGTAGGTAAACTATAATTTTCTCTCTAGATAAAATTTTGCCCACATAAATTACTTCAAAATCATTTGTATGCCATATTTTTTTTTTACTTTCTCTTCAACATGAAATCTTATGGAGAAACTTGGCAATTTCTATGCTGTATGATGTGGAATTTCCATTGTCCTATGCTCTGGGTTCGCAGCACAGTTTTTAGTAATACCAGCTGTATTATCACCACATTCTTGACAAAAAGTTGGTAATTTCAACACTTCTGCCACTTAAACAGAGAAAAAAGTGTGGATTATTCTTGAAAATTAGTTATATTATGCCACTGGAGAATAATTCAAATTATGAGTCAGTTGTGGATATCACTGTACTGCAGTTTCTTAAGTTACCACATCCACCTAAGCACAATGCATCATCTAAGGGCCACTGCCAATGCAATAATCAGTACTCCTCTCTGTCAGACAACCTCAACTATTATAAAATGAACTCCTAATTCTGAGCCATTTTGGATAACAACTGCTTTCTGGATGGAATCCTCTCTTGCTTACAAACAGCTTATTGTTTTGAAATAGAGTTGCATCCCTGCCACCAACCATGCCTTGGTTTTATGGTGTTGTTGAGCAGATATTCTGAAGCATATTTTTGTGTGCCTTACTGAGAATTTATTCTTTTAAACTGGATATGTAGGAAAGCAGCACAGTAAGTATTTATTTTGCTTCTGCTAAACTGAGGGTAAAAATTTGCAAGGCCTAATTTTATTTCACCAGACATATCTGTCCCTCTGCCTGACATTCTGCATGTCATTAAGCAGACTTTGTTTTTAAGCTGTTTGTTGTTCTCTGTCACTACTTCAGATGGATTCTCTAGAGAATGAGATGTTCTATGAGTTGGAAATCATTAGAGCTGAAAACATTGATGACAAAGTTAAATAGGATTAGAGACTAATATTTCAGAGCTAAAGAGTACAGCAAGGGAAATGTGACTAGAACCTCAGTATGACTTCTTAAAAATTCAAAGTGCCTGTCTACTTTGTGACAGACATGCAGAGAGATGCACATTTTGACCTAAATAACAAATCAGATCTTAACACTGGACCTTAAATTATCCTTTCTATTTATTTATGATAACTTTTCATCACTTTAATAGAACAATAATATTTCACTGGGCTCCATTTTTCAGACACTGGGCATGACCAGGTTTGGTACAGTGGAAATGCTGTCATCATGCTACACTTCCCTGACATCCTCTGTGAGCACAGTTAGAGCTGACCCATAATGTAGCCATGTCCCACGAATTCTGCTGGCTAAGACTTAAGCAGCGAGGATTTGATATTGGACATTTGATTTTGGAAATGCAATATTTTTGAAGCTGTACATGATAGTTTAAGTAGGTTTTAAGAAAATATTTATGGAATCTAAAAATGTACCAAAAACACAAAAAATAGGACACACATTGCTATTTTTTAACAATAGTTATCATGTACAAATAGTTCTCTAGACAAAAAAAAATTAAAGCTTTGAAAAGTTTAGATCATTTGATGTATAAAGTTATTTAGAAATTAATAATAAAGGAATAATTAAGTTCCATAGTGTGGCCTGTGAACATATTTATTAAACAGATATGTTCAAAGCACAAGTAAAATAGGACTATGCTAAGGGAGAAATGTTTATGAAGGAGGTAGATTCTAACTTTTGAATCCTGCTGTGAAATTAAGAGTGTGAATTTCTAGAAAGCAAAAGGATAAAGCCTGTGATTTGATAGTCTTTCAATGTTTCTTAGTGTTTTGTTTTAATAAAATAGGTCCATCTACATAAGCTTTTCTCAAAGATAAGGATATTTATCTTTGAGAACTATTATGTGTAATGCCTAGAATAATGTCACACTTGTAGGGAAAATACATATTCGAGAGCTGAAAATAGCTAGATGATGGAAATCATCAGAAAGCTAAAGGTCCCCACTTGCTCAAGTCCAATGCAGTTGAAAAGGCATCATAGCAAACAATTGTAGTGGGACAATGATCTTCAAACCTCAAGCACTGGACTTAAACTTTTGATTTAGACTTTTACGTCTTGCCATATCCTCCAACTTGTATAGAAGCACATTATATTTCTTCGATCAGCACAATTGTTTTACTCACATGCCCTAAAAATAATAAAACCAGTGTCACTTGCCATGAATCAAAGTAAGCATGAAAATAAATACAATACAAAACAATATATTTGAAAGTAAAATATAAAATGAAAGTGAAATAAATATCATCAGCTTATTTCTCACCTGAAGATGTTTGCCAATAAAAATAAGGAAGCTATAAGTTACATAATATTACATGCATCTATCATGGGACAGAGGATACAACTGAAGAAAAAAATTTGGTTCCAAATCTTAAAAGCAATTGCATTTCTTAAGCTATCCACAAACAGAAACTCTGCCTTACACGTGTATTTCTTCATACCACATAAGACATTTTATCTATCATCTCTAACAGTTTTGGAGACTAAGAACTAATTTCCTAACCAAACTGTTAAGTGATTCATTTTAAACACAACTATATTCTAAAAAAATCACATGAAACAGTCCCCTAAACCTGTATTTCAGAGTCTGTCAACAACTGTTGCAAACAGGTGTTTTTTACTCATTCATTTTTGTCACTTTGTTTGGAAAAATATGCATGAATACCTTTGGAGATTATTTCAAATACATCTTCATAATACCGCATTTCCAACTTTAGGGTCAGACCCCCCATAGATTGCAACCATCACACTCCCAGTCAGCATCAGGTCCCCTCTGCACTATTGTCATGCTCTTCAAACTTGTCTTCAGATTTACAGCCTTGCCTCTGTGCTCTAAATGCTGATTTTCCACATACCGCTAAAAGTTATTCTTTTAAAATATAAGATAAAATCACTGCTTTGCCCAAAACCCTAGTCCCCTTTTGCTGTACAAATCAAAATTACTATGGTGATTTATAAACCACTACAGAATTGTATTTATTTTTCTCTCTGTCTCATTTTTCCTATTTTCAATCAAAAGTGAGTGTGTGGAGCTCAGAAATTTCTGTGTTTATTGCACTGTGAACTCAGCCTAAATGTGTTTTAAGTGTGTGTACATAAATACAGGTTAAACGTCTGAATACATAGTCAGAGAATTCTTAGTTCATTTCTTACCTATGTGCTTCAGTCAACTGAACCCAGTACCTTCTTATTGCAGTGCTCTCATCATTTCATCCAAGGGATTCACATGGTGCTCTCAGGGATGACTGAGGTGAGAAGCATGCATCTTAATAATACAGTTTTAATGTCCAGTTTAAAACATAGATGTGTAAGGTATATTCATAGATCAGTCCTCAGCAGAGAGAAGGCATTCCAGATTGGAAGTTTTATTTGAAAAATGCTCGAAGTTGTCTCATACTACATATGGCACACCAATGACTTCTTAATGAAAAAGCCACGTTCTTCTTTCTGCAAAATGAGGGAAGAAAGGAGAATCCAGTACCGTGACCCTAAAGGACTGAAACTTTTCTTCAACTACTTCTAAAATCTTCAAGCATATTTTTAAAATTTTATTTAGAGAAAAAAAGCAAAATAGAAAAAAAGATAGAAATAATAAAGAATTTCAAAAACATACCAGTAAGAAATGACTAGTCAAAAAAAACAGTAAGAAATCACTAGTTGATAAATTACATATTGTTATCTTAGAGGTAGTTGTTCAAGTCCCAAAATCAAAGCAGAAAAAAGGACAATCAAACAAATTGTTTAATATTTTACTGTAACATAGAAAATGCATTTAATTTTCTAAGTTTGATGGTATGAATTGAAAAGGATGAATGAATAAAGTGAAGATATTAGAAAATGGATTTTAACTGCATGACTAATATTTTTGAAGTGTTAGTAATAGAAGGTTTGTAGTATTGGTAATTTTTGGCTTTTTGTAAATAGATTATAGTAATGATAACAACTTTATTTTCATTCTAAAGCAATATTATTCATGTATCTAATGATTTGATACAGGTACATTTTCATATATATATAGATGTGAATATATTATATATGAATATATAAATATATATACTCACTGTTATCAAAAATTTTTGAAGTTACATTCTAGGAAACAATGCCTAAGGTAAAGTGTCCAAAATAAGTGCATGAGATCCACATATGTAATTTTTAATTTTGGTAGCTCAACCACATTCACAAAGTAAAAAGAAATGCACAACATTAATTTTGATCATGTATTCTATGCAATTCAATACATCAAAATATCATTTTATTCAATAGAAAAATAAAACTGTAATCTGATTTAAAATGTTCAAACAACCTGATTACATGTTTACAAAAATACAAAGATTGTCAACAGGTATATGAAAAAACAGCATTACTCACGATCACAAAAATGTAAATTAAAAGCAAAGAGCAATAAACATCATCTCATCTCAGTTAGAATGGCTATTATCAAAAAGACAAACAATAACAAATGCTGGTGAGGATACTGAGAAAGAGGAGCTGATGTACTTTTAATGATGTTATAAATTAGCACAACCATTATGGAAAACAAAATGAAGTTTCCTCAAAAAACTAAAAATACTGCTGCCCTATATGCTAGCATAGTACTAGTATTTCCAAAATGGGTGAAATTAGAATGTTAGGAGACATTTGCATTCACATGTTTATTGCTGCACTATGCCAAGCAGCTAAGATTCAGAACAAACCTAGGTCTCCTTAAGTGAATGAATAAAATAAATGTTGTATACATATAGAATAAAATGTTATGCAGTCATCAGAAAAATGAATTTCTGTCTGCAGCAATATAGACAAAATTCAAGGATATTCTGTTAAGTAAAATAAGTCAAGCATAAAAAGATATTCTGCGTATTCTTACTTACATGTTAAAGCTAAAATGTGACTTCATAAAAGTAGAGAATAGTATTTACCAGAGCTTGGGTAAAGTACAAAGGAAAGGAAAATAGACACACACACAAAAAACCTTGTGAATAAATACAGACTGTAGTTGAATAGAAAGAATAACTTCTAATGTTTCACAGAACAACAGAATAGTTATGACTTACAGCACTTAATTGTATGTTTCAAAATAGTTTATAGAGAGGATTTTGTATGTGCCTGCCAGATACCTGTGCACACACACACACACACACACAAATAGTAAACATTCAAGGTGATGGATATACTATTTGCCCTGATTTGATTTTTATATATTATATATATACATACTGAAATGTCACACTGTGCTCCTTAAATATGTACAATGATGTCAATTAAAATTTTAAAAAATGTCTTTACAGTATATAATCAATCTACATATTAACATGAGATTTCTGTTTAGGCCAAGACTTTGAAAAGTGGAACATATTTTCTACTTAGAGTATATATTTCTTCTGTCACCAAATGCATGATGCCATCAGAAATTTCTTCCCTTAAAATTTAATTTCAGTGTCCTAAACTTAATCAGATTATGGTTACAAATAAATATAGAATGCATATTTATATTTTTAAAGTAATGAATGTGTGCTTAATTTATAAAAGATAAAATGCATCCCCTGGATGTGTTATTTTCTTAATTTTTATTATCCTGACACAGTCAATATGAGATTAGCTTTGTCAACAAACTTTCAAGTTGACCACAGGTTACTGATGGCTAATGCTAGAATGTGGTACAGCAAACCTTGAAAGCTATTCCCCTTGCTTGATTATAACTTCATGCTTAAAATTTGGCAACTTCCTGCTACCCCATTCTCTAGCTTTTAGCAACCACTATTCAGTCTTTGATTCTATGTATTTGATTACATTAGATACCTCAATTTAGTGGTATTATGTGAATTGTCTTTCTGTGATTGGTTTATTTTACTAGTATCAATTTTATCTGCTATGGAATATTGCAGAATTGTCTTGATTTTAAGGATAGCTAGTTTTTTTTTTACATGTACATACCACATTATAAAAGCACATTCATCTCTCTCTGTGTCATTAAATTGTTTTTACAACTTGGGTATTGTAAACAGTGCTTCAGTGAATATAGCAAAGCTATCTCTTCAGGATCCTGATTTTAGTTCTCTTAGATAAATATCCAAAAGTGAGATTGGTGCATCATATGGAGTTCTACTTTTAACTTTATGGGGAACATCACTACTGTTTTCCATAACACTTTGCATTCTCACTAATAGCATGCAAAGAGCTCCAGTTTTCCCATATCCTTGCCAATACTTACAGTCTTTTGTTTTTTGATAATTGCCATCCTGACAGGTGTGAGGAGATATTGCATGTGTGGGTTTTAATTTGCATTTCTCTAATGAATAGTGACATTGAGCATTTCAAAATATACCTATTGGCCATTTGTATGTATTCCCTAGATAAATGTCTATTCAAGACCCTGGCCCATTTTAAAACTGTTTTATTCATTTATTTTTGACAACTGAATTTTAAGAGTTTTTTAAAATATATTTTGTAGATTAACCCTTCAGCAGACATACTGCTTGAAAGTATTTCTCCCATTAAATAAGTTGCCTTTTCTTTCTGTTGATAATTTTCTTTGGTATGCAGAAGGTTTTCCATTTGAAGTAGTCCCTTTTGTTTATTTTAGTTATCTGTCCTTTTTTTCTTATTCATAAAATCATTGCCAATATTAATGTCATGAAACTTTTTTCCTGTATTTTCTCCTAAGAGTATATTTCCCTTGTAAACTCAGGAAGCACCAAGTTACATTCCCAGCAGTACCCTTCCACTTTTAAATTTTTTAATTATCTTATTTTTAAAATAAAAATTATTTTATTTTTTAAAAATAAAAACAAAAAAGGATAGAAATGACACAAATTTCAAGAAAGAAAAAAATAGTAAGGAATTAACTAGTTAATTTTATTGCACATTGTTATCTCCTCAGAACTAGTTGTTCAGTTTACAAAATCTAAATACAAAAGTGATCAATCAAACAAAGACACTACAAACTGTTCTTTTTAATCAACTAAGAGAAATTATTAGTATAGTTATCTATCTAGCATACATATACATACATTAAATTTATATATGTTTACCAACATACATATAATCTTTTCCTTTCTTCCACTTTTCCTTTCTCCTATCCTAGTAAATCTGTCCTTCTGAGCATTTTGTTTCCCTTTCATTATTACAATATGCATTGTACATTTTGGATCTTATTACTTTTTCAGTTTTATATTATTATTATTTATTTTTTACACTAGAAAGACAATATGATATTTACAAATGTGAGTCTGATTTGTTTCACTATGGATATATTCTCAAGTTGCCTCCATCTACCTATAAAAGCCACAAGATCATCCTTTTAATAGTTGAGTAATATTTCGTTGTATAAAAATACCACATCTTTTTCATTCATTCCGTGGTTGATGGGCATTTTGGTTGTTTTCAAGACTTAACTTTTGCAAATTGTGCTGCTATAAACATGGGTGCACATATATTGCTGTGTTATGACATTTTCAGTTTTTCTGGGAACATTCCCAGCAGGGGAATAGTTGGATTGAATGGGACTTCCAATCATAGTTTTTTGAGGAATCTCATTCTGATTTCCACAGTGGCAGCAGCAGTCTACACTCCCAACCAGGAGTCGAGAAGTGTTCCTTTCTCCCCACAGCCCCGCCAACATTTGTTAAGGGTTGGTTTCTTGATGGCAGCTATTCTTTCTGGAGTGAGATGAAATCTCAAAGCTTTTTAATTTTCATTTCTAGAATGATCAGTGATGGTGAACGTTTCTTCATACATTTTTTTGCCTTTTGTATATCTTCATCTGAGAAATACTTATTCCTCTCAGATGCCCATTTTTGGAATAGGTCTTTGAATTTGGGGGACTTTATGTCTTTCAATTCTTTATATATTTTGGATATATGTCATTTGGTCTGAGGGACTACTGGCTAAAATTCTTTCCCATTCTGTGGTTTTTCTTTTCACTTTGTTGGTGATTCTTTGAAGTACTTCCCCTGTGGTTTGCGTTTTGTTCATGAACCCTTTGCCTAGCCCTATGTCTTCAAGATTTCTACCTACACTGTCTTACAGCAGATTTGTTGTTTCTCTTTTAATACTTAGATTTGATCCATTTTTACTTTAAGTTAGTGCATGATGATAGACATGGGTCTAGTTGCAGTCTTCAGCATTTCACCTTTAAAAATTTTGGACTGCGTATTGCTAAGTTGTCCAAGGTGGTCTCACACTCATGATCCTTTTGCTTCTGCATGCTGAGTAGCTACTACGGTGGGTATGCATTTCTACACACAGCTGCTTCTAAGAATTTTACACATGAAAACCCACTGATACTATATAGGAAAAAAATCTGAAAGTTTTTCATCTGAGATCAGGAACAAGACACGGATGACTACTCTTGCTATTTCTATTGTGTACTACTAGTGGTATTAACCAAAGCAATCAGGTAAGGAAAAAAATGTAAAATCCATATAAATCAGAAAGAAGTGAAATTGTTTGCATATTACATTACCTTGCATATAGAAAGTCTTAAACATGCCATAAAACTGTTAGAATAAATGAACTAATGTTGTAGGCTACATAATCAACATACAAAAACAGCTACATTTCTATGCATGAACAATTCAGAATTACCTAAAAGATAAGTTATAAAACAGTTTCATTTATAATATCTCAAAAAGGATAAAACATCTGGGAATAAACTCATCTAAGATGGTAAAAACCTAATCCTTCAGGATCATTGGAGTCAGCTTCTAGTTTGTGTGGGATGAATGTAACTTGTTTCTATCTATCTACAGAATCAATTTCCCTCTTTTGCAATTAAAAGACAAATTCCTGAAAAATAGATTCCATATAGGAGTGAAAAGGAGGATTTTGACTGTCTAAAAGCCATATTTCTACCAAGAGTTACTGAGGTCACACAGTTCAGAATCCTCTCTCCCTTTGTTACCATGTTTTCTATGGATCTGGTCCATTATTGCCTCATATTGAGCTGAATACAAGTAGCTAGTTGCAAATATTATCCTTGTTAGTTTCTGGACTACTAGACTACTTAATTTAATTGTACATATAAAATTTAATGTCAATTGATAAAATCTTCAAATTTATATCTACTGATACATTAGAAATCAAGAGACATGCTAAAAATAGATCAAATGATAGGGACAAAAGTCACTACAGCTTGATTCAACTTTCTAAAAAAGTTGAAAATCTGAAATAATACTTTGTACTATTGCTATTCTATCCTTAAAGTGATATTGATTGTTCAATATCCCAGGAAGAAAAAGTTACCCTGGTATATTGTATTGCCTCAAGTAAGCACCCTACATAAAATCTCAGCATTTAAGATTTATTACCTAATTGTTCTAGCAGAATTAAGCATTGATACAGAAAAAACAGAGTAGAATAAGTAATGTAATGTAACATAATGTAATACAGCATAATGTAATAATATACAGGGTTTAGAAAATACATATTTTCCCTTTTTTGTTGCTTCAATATATAATTCAGTTGGCATTATTAAATTAAATCATATTTACCATTACTAAATACCCACTTATAATGTAGTTTCTGTTGTTACCCATTTCATGGCAGCAAATTCATTTCTCAGGATGATTATGGTTAAAGGTATAGTATATTTTGCACGGCATTAAAGCTCACACATGTCAATCCCTGTGCACCAGAAAGCTGAAGCAAGAAGACTGCAAATTTCAGCTCACCCTGGGCAATTTAGACACTTATCATGACCCTCCTCAAAATTAAAAAATCATAGGGGCTGGGAATAAAGTTTGGTTAAAAGGTCCTGTGTTCAACCTCTAAATACTGAAAAAAAAAGTACATAAATTTTATGTATCTTAGTGGTTTAGTTCCTCCCTGATTAAAAGTTCATGCTAATACAAAATATCATTCACAAGTAAGTCAAGGATCATATCTTAGTGTAGTCTCTTGAGTCAGACTGGCTGAGGTTAGATCTAACTATGGTGATTACTAACTAATACAACTTCATGATATTTCCACATCTATAACATGGGAAAACAAAAGTATCTCAAAGGAGTGCTTTGAAAAAAATAAGTAGATTTTAAATTGATATTAGGAAGGGAAGGAAGAAATATACATTAAGCCCTTAGGAATATAGATGAAAATACATAAATACCAGAAAAGTAAAAGAACTGTGTGAGGATAAACCACTTTAAATGTTTCTCTGGTTAATGTATGAGGTGACCAACATTTCAATGCTCAACAAAGCATCCAGCACTTGTCATTTTGTTGGATGCTAGCAGATTTATTAAGTATTCTATTACAGATAGCATGCCAAAGCTGACATTCCCAACAATTCTTGGTGAAGGTTTACAGGTGTCATAAATCTGCTATTCATTTTAGAAATTGACACTGGAAAAATTATTTACAGTGATAATAGACTTTGGTTACAATAAATTCACTATCACCAAGGAATGCTAATGATCCCTAATGGGAATGCTGGGTAGGTACAGGTTTCTGAATCTAGTTCCTAGGGATTATTCACACTGTGTATCAAAGATAATTCTCAATTTATCTCTTTGACTCTTCCCCTGTCATTAAAATAATGCTTCATGGAATGATGTTTTATTACAATAATTTTAATTGTATTTTATCCCTTTGAATTTTATCATAACTGTATGATTTATGAGTTTGGGGCTTTATATTTAATTTCTTTGCAAGACCAAGTTAACCATCTTCCTATCCATCTATTACCTATCATCTAGCACAAAGCAGTAAAGTTCATTGCAATTTTCTTCAACATATTCCTTGGTACTAGAGATATTTGAGACCATTTTTTTATCAGAATACTTCCCTATTTTATAATATATTGCGTAAAAATCAAGAATATATATATATATATATATATATATATATATATATATAAAATGTTTTTATGAGACCAGGTCTTGCAAGCAAGCTGGCCTTCATTGCATAGCCCAGTCTACCCTTGAACTTGCAGTGATTCTCCTGCTTCAGCCTCTTGAGTGCTGGGATTATAGACATGCACAACTGGCAATAATATTACCATTTTAAGAAGGAAAGACTACCATTTATAAAAATTGTACTGCAAGAAGGAAGACAGAATTAATCATCAGCAAGAAACAGGAGAACTCTACAATTCAGTTCTTTAATGGAACAAAGTCTTTTGTATATGAGAACCATTAAAACATTTTCCAAGAATTTCCACGGGCTCAAAAAGGAGTACAATGAACTCGATAATCTCAAAAAGAAAACAAGGACAACCTATAACACCCTGATAGGAAGTGGAATATGGATGACATTCACAGGATTAAAGAAAATAAACCTCTTTGAAGTTAATCAATTTACAATTTGATTGAATCACTTATTTAACTGTAGGAGAAAAAGGTAGAATAACTTGTTCAATGATTTGTTGGCTTGTTTTGATTTGTTTTTCCCTCTAATATAGAAAGGCTAGGTGTACATGTAGAGACTTAATACATGTGTAAAACTTCTAAACAGTTTATGAAAATTGATTATAGTTATTGTTAAAAAAAGAGGAAAAGAAAGTATTCTAAAGTATATAACTGCATGTATGTTTAAGTGTGTAGGATTGATAACCATATTACTAAGTTTTTGTTGGATAGATGAACAGAGCTGATTGCAGCCTCACTGTTTAAATGTCTACTTTGTATGCTTTACTTCTGTAACTTGAACAACTACTTCTAAGAGAAAAATACGTAATTATCAACTAGTGATTTCTTACTGGGTTTTTTTTGGAATTATATATTATTTCTACTTTCTGTTTCATTTTTTTTTCTTTAAATAAAAAAAGTAAGAAAAATAAAATAAAACAGTTGGGAATCTAACAGGAGGCACAGATGTAGTTTAGAAGACTAGAACTTTGACAGTCTTTGAAGATCTAAAGAGTGGTTACTGTTATTTTCCAGGGAAGAAAACATTAAAAATTTCTTTGGCAATTGTTCTCTAACCTTTAGAATAGGTGCCACGAATTTCTGCTAATTATGAAGGCTCTTCTGATCTGAGCTGCACATTCAATGACATATTGATGAAGATGTTCAATGTAAGCTGGTCACACTATAAGGACTTTAGATTATTTGTAATCACCTAAAAATAAATTTGTCCTGGTACTGATGTCAAAAAACACAGCTCTACCAATGTCACCTTTATGTCAGCAAACAGATTAAATGCTTCTAATATCCAACATAATGACATTTTGTATGGTCTAGATCACACATGCGATAGTATATGGGATACAGTTGTAAACCTGGGAAGAATATGCCTGCCTAAGAGAATAGCTTTTTTTTTTCTGGTCTTAAATACATTACAGTTGCCACAATAAATCACTTGTCAGTCTATGGCAAATATAACAATGTTTTAATCTGAAAAACAGGTGAAGAAATAAAGTATGGATAATCTTTTTGGCCATTTTCTCAGCACCATCATAAGCTGGAAACTGACAGGTCCTTCACTTGAGTGACAGGTGTCCTTTGAAATGCCTATGAATCAGTATCTGTGCGGACTGTTGAAATGCATATTTCCATCCTTATCATAAAGGAATGGATGGGCAAGATAGGTGCTGTTAACATTGCAAATAGCTCCAGAATTATTCATTGTCAGCTCCAGGCAAAGAATAGGGGGAAAGTTTCATTATTCACCATGCACAATAGCAGGATGCTTAATGATTCTCAGTTACCTTGGCACAATTGTCTGTCGACTTCAGGCACTAGCAGTGGGTGACACAGGTCTGGCCAAGTGTTAGAGCAAGATCATACATTCTGGTCCCATTTTAATTTCTAATACATTAATCTTTCCCTCCCAGATGCACAATGAATATTCCATAGACTCTTGTTTGTCAGAAGCTGTCTGGCTTTCATCTATTCAGGTGGTTTCATTGACTGTGAAAGCGTGCTTCAAAGGCCTGATCAGTCAATGACAACTGTCTCACAATAGCACTGAGTAATGCTTCCCTTTTTTCTTTTCAGGCATCTGATAGACAACTTTGACACCTGATCTCAGGGGACCTTATGGAGTCACTCAGAGTTCTTAAGAGACTTCCTTTACTTTATCATTCCAGAAAGAATTGTCACAGGTGAATGTATCGCACTTTCTCAGGAGCTGAACCTGACCCTTGAATCCATCTCATTTGCACTGCAGGTTTCACAATGAATTAAAATGGATTAAGTTGGCTTAACGCTGTTTTACAAGCAAGTGGAAAGCACAGAACCATTCATTTTTTATTTTAATCCTTTGTCTTAGCCTGTTAATTACTATTGTTTTAAGTTCATTATCCTGGCATGCACATTGTTACTAGTTGGATGCTGATGCTTGTAAGCAGTGTCCTTACTTTTGCAAGTTCTGACCCTTCAATTGTCAAATTAGTTCATGTCATTGCTAAACAGCCAATTCTGTAATCTACAATTCTCTTAAAAATTTTATTCTTCTTGTCTCTAATTAATTAAGCAATAAACCCATTGAAGTATCTCATACACAGACTCAAGTTCAAAAGCATTAAAAAAGGAGAAAATGTTGAAAAGTTTTACATTTGATTCCAGCAATCTCAGGTCAGAGGTATTCTGGCATACCACATATTTTGCCCACAAAACTTGCAAAATATGATCATAAAATTCATCCCAAACTATTTCTTATTTATGACTTTTTTTCAAAATTTCTATTAAGTACAGTTGAGATGCTATAATACAATTGAGAACAAAGCATAAAGAATAGATACTGCTGAGAAGGTATATGAAAAGAACCAATCATAAGATTCAAGAAACTCACTTCTCACACAGATTGAAGTGTCTAATGCAGTTTTCCATTTCAAAGCATGAATTATCTCCTCAGTGTCCACATGGAATTCAACCAGCTCTTTGACCATTTTTGTAAAGGGAACTTCACAATCTTACTGTTGTGAAATTCCAATTATGACAAATTTCACCTTTATAATGAATTGCAATATACTTCCCTGTGACTTCTAGCCTCTGGCCACACAGTTCTGTGTACTGGATACACACACACACACACACACACACACACACACACACAACCACTGTCTCTCATCTATGGCTCTACTTCAATTATTTGAAACATACTAATTCCTTAAGTAGCAAATTATTGAAATCCTTTTATAATTCTCTATCTCACTTGAGTGTCTTTGTTATCCTTTCCAGGGTATAAATTCCTCCCAGAGATAAGAAACATTAGGGAAACAATTCTCTCCTTCATGCAGATTCATAAATCCAACTAAAATATTCTCTCTTAACTACCCTATGTATGAATTTTCATAGCCCTCAACTCACTTCTTTGCCTTCCTTCTTAATCACAGTGAAGAAATTTTCTCCAGTCCCATGGTCTGCTGATTCCTTTCCCTCTTCCCTTTCTAAACCTTTCACTTGCAGTTATCCCAACTCTTTCCTATACTAGCCATTCCTTCCTCTTCATTTACCAAGAAATCCCATGCCATCTTCTACTTAAACATACCCTCCACATTGACCGTAAATTCTCCTCTACAGCCCTGCTTTTTTCTTCCCTTTCATAGAAAAGTGATGCAGATTTGTCTACACTCAGTGCCTTTCTTTTTGTAATAGTACTCAGACTACTCAGACTTCTCCAATAGGTTTGTTGTCACAATGCTCCTGAAAAATGTGTGTTGATTGTTTTCTTTCTTTCTTTCTATCTTTCTTTCTTTCTTTCTTTCTTTCTTTCTTTCTTTCTTTCTTTCTTCTTTCTTTCTTTCTTTCTTTCTTTCTTTCTTTCTTCTTTCTTTCTTTATTTCTTTATTTCTTTCTTCTTTCTTTTTCAGTATGGGGAAGTGAATCCAGTATATTTGCACTGAGCTAAATTCTCAGCCCTTTTTAAAAACACAGTCTTCTTAATTAACCAAGTTGCTCAGTCTGACCTTGAAATTGTGATCCTCCTCCTTTAGCCTCCCAGAGTGCAGGGATAACAATATATGCTACTGCAATTGGTTGGAAATTGTTTTGTGCACTGGGTTCCATATTGCTCAAATCAGTGATTTCTTCTTAGTTGTATTTTCTTAATTTACTTAGTCTTTTACAAACACTTGACAGAGTTAGCTATTTTTCTTTCTTCAATTTCTTTTCTCTTATCTTCAGTAGCACCATGACATCTTGGTTTGCCTCAAATATCACCAACCACTTCTCCCTTTCTTTCTTGGCTTTTCTTTTTTTGTTCTGATCTCTATATTTCAAAGTTTCTGGTCCTTGGCATTTGATTCTTTTCTTTATCTACATTCACATCAGATGGGAGCTTATCTGACTCTGTGGCTGTAAGAGACATCCATATGTCAATGTCTCCCTGAAGGATCCATCTACACAGGATTCTCCTGAGAGTTTTAGACTTATATATCCACTTTCCCTCTTAACATTTCTATTCAGTTTAATAACAGGAATTTAATCATTCACATGTACAAAATGAAATATTTTACTTTGTTTTCCATAGTGATAGATCTAAACAGTTGTACTGATTTTTCCCTTCTACAGGTAACTAAAAGAAGTAAATGAGAGGTATTTTAAATCCTCTAAAAAACAACAAAAATTTGATAAGGCAATATAGAATTATACTGAAAACAGAGGTCAAATTGAAATTGAGAAAGACAACTGAGGACAGTAGGTATTCCAAGACGAAAAGAAAAAAAATCAAAACCCAAGACCCAGCTGGGGATTTAGCTCAGTGGCACAACCACTGGTAAGCATGAAGTTGTGAGTTCGACCCCTGGTACAAAAAAAAAATCCAAGACCCATAAAAATCTGGGAACCTAATTAGAAACTCTCCCAAAAATGATCTGAAAATGACCTGGAATACTATCTTGACTAAGTTTGTCCACTTGGCTCAATTAAGAGAACTCTGCAGAGGTGATTGGATCATGGGGGATTATACTCATTGGTGAATAAATCCATGGATATTCATAGCTGAATGTGATTTCAGGAGATGGGACTCAGTAGGTAATGGATCAGAGGGAGTGTGCCTTTAGACATATACCCCTTGACAGTACTCTTACTCTGAATTTTGCTTCCCTGCTGCAGTGACAAGAGCAGCTCTACCATTCCATTTTACCATGATTTTCTTGCCATAGAGCTATATTACCATTGACTGAATCCCTGAAATCATGAGCCCAATTAAACCCCTCTTTGTTTGTATATCAAAGTATCATGTCCCAGCAATGTGAAGGCTGAATACCCAAAATCAGAACCAAGAAGTAGAGTCATTACTGCGTGTACCTGACTATATGGCTCAGAAATCTTTGGAACTAGTTACTGGGAGGGGTTTGGAAAAATCTGAAAATACAGGCTAAAGATGACCTAAAATATTGTAAGAACAGCTTGATTCTGGTTGGGGTTCACAAGATCACAATGCTGATAACAAGGTAGATAGTAAAAATTGTGCTCACCAGGTTTGAGTTGGGAGCAAAGATTCTTATCAGGAATTGAACCAGCAGCTACTCATACTATCTTCTGGCAAATAATTTGTCTAAAAATTTGTCCTTGTGCTGAGACTTTGCAGAAAGATATATTTAAGGGTGACAGAGTCATTGATCCAGTGGAAGAAATTTCAAGGCAGCTCCTCCCCTGATCAGGCTATGCACAGTACTGATACCTGCTTTTAGTCAGATCTACAATGAAAATCAGGAATGAAAAAAAAAAAAAAAGAGCCACAAGATGTGAAAGCTTTGCAGTTTGGCAAGAAAGGAATTGTAGGTAAAGGAGAATGTGATTGCTGAATATATTAGAGCTATTTGAAAGAAATTAAGTACTTTGAACCGGGAAAAGAAGAAAACTGCCTAGAGGGAATCTCAGGAATCAGTAAAACTTCACTTCAGGATAAGGGCTGCAAAAAGTGTAAACCTTTCATTTGAAAAGAGAGCCCCTGAGCTCCCTGCTCTGCTTTGAGAAGAGCTGCATAGGGAATTGGTTCTCTGGGATTCATTTCACTGTTGCCAGTTATTCAGGTATGCAGAGGCCACTGCAGCATTGCTTCAGGGAACCCTGGATACTTCTCATCCTGGTGGCACAGTGATGTTATCCTCTTGATGCTGTTATCATAGGCATGCAGAATTCAAAAGTTGTGGATTCATGGAGGCTTCTACCCAGATTTAAAACACAGACAATGTGACCCTGCATGAGAGGGTTGCATGAAGCTGTGGGAATAAAGCCAATGGTGTAGTGAAGATCCAAGGAAGCCAGAGATGTGAGGGAAATGAATGTCTGTCAAAAAGAAAAAGAAGAAAAGAAAAGAAGAAAGACAGAAGACAGACAGACAGACAGACAGAAAGCTGCAGGTAGCAAGCAGAGCCACTCTAAGAGAGTGGCCATTTAACCAGCAAGATCATAGGCATGGAGCTACCCACTGCCTTTGTGACTCATATATCACTACCATGTGCCCCAGATGCTTGACATGGAGCTCTAGGCTTAATATTAGCCCTTCTGAGTTTTACTCTTGCTTTGGTCATATTCATTTCTACTCCAGTATTTCTCCCTTTCATAGTAGAAATGTTTACCCTGCACTGCTGTATTTGATGACTAAGAAACTTGCTTTTTATTTTTACTGAGGTTTATAGGTAAGAGTTTATCTTTAGTCTCAGAGGAGACTGAAATAAATTTTTGATAAATTCTGGAACTGTTGAAACTTTGGAGAAGAAATAATTATGCTGAATAGTTACATTGGATTATCCATTAGCTGTTTTAAACATTAGGTATGGCTTAAAGAGATGTATTTAGGTATCAAATTGAAAAATTGGAATGTGATAGTTAAAATTTCCTGTCAGTTAGATTGGACTAATAGACTCCTAGAGAGGTGGTTGGATCATGGGACACTATATACCTCAGTGAATTAATCCACTGATGCTTCATACCTGAATGTGCTCTTGGGAGGTGGGGCTCAGTTGGAGGTGGGCCAGTGGAGGTGTGCATTGGAGGGTATGTCTCTCACCAGCATTCTTCTTCCTGGCTGCCAACGATATAGGGGAATGAAACTCCCAACTATGTGTCTGGTAAGAGTTTGTGTTCTCTAAAATCGAAGAGTAAATTTTAGAAATGACAGAGGTTAAGAGCAGAATATATTTATTGAGAGAAAGAAAACTTCTATCTGAGAGAGACAAAATAGGGTTCCAAGCAGGTTGCCAATGACTGTCTTTTCTAGGGACTTTTATAGATTAAAACCATGAGGTGAGGCTGGTGCAAGCTGAAGAAACCCTGGGAACTTGCAAGGTGGGTACAAGTTGGGACAGAACTATGGTTAACCAAATAGATTAATTGCTCAGGTAAAAATTGATTAAATCAGGGACAAATGGAGAAGTGAGGGGATGCTTAAGGAGCAGTGACTCTTTCCAGGGAGTTGGATGATGACTTCTGACTTTCTCAGGATGATAGAGACCTATTTAGAATATCAGTCTTTAGGATGCAAATGCATTTGTTTGATCTTCTGTCTTGAGGCCTGGCCCACAGCAGGAGGTGTCTGTCTTCCCCACTGTTGTAAAGTATCTGGGCTCTGCACTGTCTCCTTTGAGGACCCAGCCCTGTCTGACTGCCTATCTTCCTATCAACTCAGTTGCCTGTAACACCATGAGATAAGCATCCTTGCTCCACACATCCTTTCATATGGTGCTCCTGCCTTGGGGCTACCTGATCTTGAAGTGGAAGCTCTGAAACTATGAACCAATTTAAATCTATCCTCTTAGCCAAGGATTTAGCTCAGTGGCATAAGTGCCTGCCTGGCAAGCACAAGGTTGTGAGTTCAATCCCATATCTTCCTTTAATTTTTGGATGTCAGGTATAAAGTGCTGGCAATTGAAAATATAACTTAGATACTAAAGAATTTTATTTTTTGAAAAGAGAGTAAAACAGAACTATCTAAACTCTCAAAAGCAATTTTAGCATGATTTTCAGTAGACTGCATTATTGGAGCAAGGGTGATTTTGGTCCTAAATGTAGTTTTGATTGATTGATTGATTTTCAATTACTTTATATCTCCAGATGCCTTGCAATATAATAAATCATAAATTCTCTTGATATAATTACATGCATTCTAAGTCTTAAATTATCAGTACTTATTTAATCACATCATTTAAGATGGAAGCACAGGGAAATAATGTACACAAAGGAAAAATACTAATATCAAAGACAAAACAAAACAAATTTTAAAAAATTTGGCAACAGAAACAAATTATAAATCATTTAAATCATAGGCTTATCTGACACTTTTGCTTATAAGAATAGAAACGAGTTTATCTACAAAGAAAATTAAAAATTGGCAAAGCACGTTTAAAAAAATATGCAGAACTACTAGCAACTAAAGAAATAAGAACTTCTTACATTTCCCCATTTTAAAATTATAAAATTAACTCTTTCTATTTGCTTCCCTTTAAATTCTCCTCCCCCTCAAATCTACCCCCTTCTTGGTTAATGGTGTTGCCCTCCACTCAGCTGCCCATGCGGCCTTTCCTTTATCCAAGTATTGAATCCAACAACAACGCTGTAGACCGTCCCTCCAGACGGGTCAACTATCTGACTGATTTTTCAGCACCTTTATTGCCATGTAAGAGTCTGAGCTACTATAATCTACCATTTGAACTATTAAAGCACCTTATTAAATGAATTCTCTGATTCTATCTTTGTCCTCTTCTATTGTTTCTTCATATAGCATTTAGAGGGTCCTTTGAAAAATTTACATGATATCATACTGATTCTCTTCCTAAACCTTTACACCTAGCATGTCTTCCTCTTGCTTACAAAGTCTTTCCATGGTCTGAATCCTGAAATATCTTTGATTCACTATGCTCAGTTGGCTTTATTGAGCTTACAAGTCAACTTTGCTTATTAACCCTTTAACTTATGGTGTTTCTATCTGGAATGTATCCTTTTATCATACAGAGTTTAGCTGAAATGTCATCTCCACATCTAAGACAACACTGACTACTGTATCTGACCTTCTCACTTGTTAACCATTCTATTCATTTGTTTCACTTTTATTATTATATCTCATCATTCTCTGAAAATATCTTATTTAATCATCCTTTCCTTCATAAGACATTATCCTTAGGTCCTCTTTTTGACATAACTGATACATTTATTGTAACCATACCTTTGTAGAAAGGGTTTATCATGGAGAGGGTTTTTTTAAAAAAATTTCACCCATGTTTTTCCACTGCTTAGTTTTCAGAAATCATTAAGTAATGAGAAATACTAATACCTAAGTCTTAAGTACTGATGATACAAATTCTTGAAGATACACATTTAAAAATAAAATTGATTAGTCAATAAAGTATCTTCTGGTATACTTTTGTAGATATTAAAAAGAATTCCAAAAGAGACAAATAAGTGATTAATATAGGAGTTCAGGGTATAAACAGAGCTTGGATTTTAGTACGGGGCTGAAATGATTCTTAAAGGAAGATGACTGCTCACCTAACAGAAAGAAGGAAAGAATGGATTTGGATGATGAGAGGAAGAATTTTAAGGTGTGAATGGCCTGAAGTTTTCTTATATGGGAAAGGAGACATCTGAATTTTATGAGGACTCAGGTTATATAGAAAGAGAACCATATTTCAAATGCAAAGACAAACTGCTTGGAAGTTACTTTAAAGTTACTATTTAATAGAAAGTGGGACACAGCTGGAAATGGGCAGCAATTAATTGCCAATTGCCAGCACAAGTGAAGGGTTCCCTCCATGGCTCCAGCTGGAAGGCCTTTCCTAGATGTCCCACAACATAAGGACTTTCTTACTCCTAGTTTTTATCTGAAGAAGCTTCCAAGGTCTATGGAACTTATGCAAAGCATATTATCATCTAGTAATGAAATCATGACTTTGACCCTCCTCTTTATGGTTCTAAGATCCATTTTGGTAACTGATTCTATATCTTACTGATCGTTCCTATAAGACTTTTTCTTCAGCCTAAATCTAGGGTATAGAGGTTCCCCCAACAAATTTTTGATGCTTTTCAGAAATTCCTTTAAAAATTTTTCCTGTTGCTTCTAAGAGGGAGCATGCATGAGTGTGTGTGTGTGTGTGTGTGTGCGTGCGCACGCATACACCCACACCCCACACCAAAGATTCTATTTGTAATAACACATTGAATTTATGGGGCCTGAGGTTTCCTTGGCAGGCAGCCATCTATTCTCACCTTCTCAGGCTTGTGGCTACAACAGTTGGCATTCCATCTTCCTGCCTGCTCTTTTTAGATGTTGCTTCCATCTGATTAGTCATTTAAAATCTTCCTGCAGTGTTTGTTGATCTTCACCTGTTTGTTGCTTTTCCTGTGTTTAGAGGTTAAAATGATATGTTGGTGCAAACTTAATAAAGCCTAACAGGAGACAAATCCTCACATCCATTTGAACTAAGCAGATGGCAAAGTATACATAGTTTGGGGATTGAATACCTGACTTATGTGCCCACCTTAAAATAAGGAGACTATTTCATTGAGTTTAAGTTACACAACTACAGAACTCAACATAAAAACATTAAAGCCAAGTATATTAATTGGTTAATAATGATTTCAATAAAAATTATTTTAATTTGCTGACTATAACCCTCTTGTACTACTGACTCCTCTTAGGGCTCAGAATAAATTTGATTATTATGATAGCAGTAACATTTTTTTTTAAAACAAAATATATCAAAATCTTAGAAAGACAACCTAGTCTTGGCTTCTGAATGCACAGTAGAACCAGACCACCTGGATCCTCTATATTCTCAGAATCCAACATCCTAAACCAAGAACAGCAGGAAATAAATTTTAGTACATTCAATTTAGTAAAAGTCATTTATGAAAAGTGCTCAACACATAATAGAATGAAAGATATGCTAGCCTCTTCTAAGCAAAATTACTTAACAATGACCAGATTAGCTTTACTGGATACAAATAGACTTTGAGGAGATAGAGTTGGCTGTTTGCTTTGTTGGTGATTAGTACCTCTAGGATGACTGCTTCTTCTTGGCAAACTTCTATATATCACATAGAGCCTTTTTCTTCCTTGCTTGCTTAAATGTGCCTCTAAAACTGAGTTGAGGCTTCTGTTTCTTCCTTCCTAAGTAGAAGTTGTTCACACATATCCTTAGCCAACAGTTTTGTACACCCTCATTTTCACTGTTATCTGGTCAGCCCACTTCTCATCACTGTCATTCATCATTGCCTTTCCACAAACTGTGATAACCTTGGATTCAGAATCAAGGTTTTCAACCTTATAATTTTCCCTGTAATTTTAGGAGTCTGAAAATATTCGTAAGGCTACCTCTCACAGTTCTTCAACTTTCAACTGTTTCATTTTGTTTGACTGCTCCACTTTGGCAACCTGCATCCATAGCTACAGCTTAGAATCTTACTTCAGAAACAAATTTTACCTTTGAAATCTTAAACTCAACACTCTTATTTCCATTTCTAACTCCTACCCCACTTTTACACTTTTAACTTGACTTCTTCCTCATTTCCTCTTCAAGTCACCTCACCTATCATTTTATTAGTATTAATAAAATTGTTCAATTCTGATTTTCAAAAAATATTTTAGTAAACTTGAACCAGAAAGAAATTTTTTCCTGGGAAATTCTGTAGAGCAACAGGTCCTTCTCTCATTTCTAACATTTAATTTTTTCAGAAAACATATAGGAAGATTCTGTAGTTATACATCATTGTCCATCACCTTTATTTTAAATCTTTACCGTTTTATCTTTCAACCTTTTGAGACTTTCTTGTCACTTTTTGGTCACTATGGGGTGATTTCTTATTCTATTGAAAGGCCTCTTTCAAAAGTCACTAGTGATCAAATCTACATGAGATTTATAGTATTAGATCTCTGTCTAAACATTTGCACTTAGTCACTCTGTTTTACACTTTCACTTGATCATAACTTCCACAATTCTACTCTTTCCATGTCTTCCTTATCTTTGCTGTTTCTCTTTCTTACTCCCTGATCCTTTCAGTTTGCTCATTTTCCTTTTAAATATTGACATTTCAGGTAGCACGTCTTACCTCTCCTCTTTTCTTGTCTAAACTGAGTTTACATGAAATCCCTTATTTGAATACCATTACCACTATATGTCAAAGATTCTCTTGCATCATGGACTCCGTGCTTGAAGATATGGATACTCAAATTCTTACTGAAAAGCTCTCATATGCTGGAGGCACTGCAAACTCATATTATAAAATACGAAACGCATTGTTCACTTGTTTCCATCCCCTCCCATCCCTAAACCTGAGCCTCTTCCTATATTCCCCAGTTTGAAGATTAGTACTTCCACCTGCTCAAGCTCTCAAGCCAGAAGGACAGACACCCTAGGAAAGATCTTTTCTACTTACCACCTCATCACCACATATTTTCTTCTGCCACTATTAATTACATACGTCCCCTTTATTTTTACCGATGTTACTGCCATAGCCTCTCCTCGTTATTCCTGTCAGCCACCATCCTGTCTTCTTCCATTACTATGATTAAAATTCTCCAGCATTTCCCTGTTGGTTGGATAAAGAGTAAGTAATAGAGGCAGTATACAAAGGCTGTGAATCTACAGCTTTCCCCTCACTTCCTGGCACATTCACCCACCACACAGCCAGTAAAATTACGCCGGCTTCAGCCCTCTCTTCACCTGCACTGCATTCTCTTAGCACCCTGAAGATTTGCCCATCTTCTTTTCCTTCCTTACCAGAGGAGCACCTCCTAAGCCTTCTAATCCTTCTAATCTTTCTAAGTTTTAAGTTACACCCTGTGAGTAACTTACTGTTTCGTACTATAGCTCAGGCACAATTCTTGTCATTCCAACTGCCTTTTAATTTCTTGAGAATGCAATTTTCAACCTTCATAACAGCCCTAAGAATTCTGAGTGTTTCATACCAAATAATGTATGCTCAAGTAATATTTACTGAATATACATGTGGATGAAATTATAAAAGTCAGAGGAGTGTTGAATATGTAATTTATTCTTTGAAGTGTCAACTTTAGAATCATAAAATTCTTGAAGGAATTCTATTTTTAATACTGAGAAATCCAACAATAACTTATTTTGCATTATACACCCTATGCCTTCATTTTTTAATCTCTATTTTATATTTAGATGTAAATTTTTCCTTCTCCTTGTTTTACTTGGGAAATATGGATAGCAAAAGAACAAAAGGAAATTCCCCAAGGAAAGAATTCATCTTTTAGAAACTAATGTAAATTGAATTGAAAACCTAATGTGAAACATTAGCTCCTTCAAACTTGAAAAGTAACCAGTTCAGTGAAATATCTTGATCTATACTAGATTAACCATACTATTACTGTTATCAGAAATATGAAAAGTTCCAGAAGGTTCATCTCATTAATTAGTGTAAATTCAATTCTAATTTCCTGAAGATTTTTAATGATGTCTTTGTTTGAAATTCTTCTTTCCTTGTTACTCTAAATGCGGCCTGCTGGTGAACAACTTTAGCAAGTACATTCAAACCGTCCAATCCCTTATATTATGTTTTTCAACCCTGTATTTATAGGAGAGTTCTAGTGAAAGTTCAGAATTTTAGTGCTTTTTATTTTGGGATGGTGTGTGCCAAGGCAGGGTAAAATCTTTTTGCAGAGCAATGTTGATACACATCTGCTCAAATACATGAACGCTTCCATCCCAGCTGACTTAGTTGGCAGGAACAAGCTCTCTCCTCTGTGTGATAGGACTAGGGAGGGAGCACAGAAAAGGGGACAGGCATTTTGCAATTTGTCGAGCTATATATTCCAGCACTTATTAAAAAAATAAGTACCGAGTCCAACTTGAGCTAATGAGCTAATGATTGCTTATCTTTTGTGACTGAGCTTCAAAAGTACTCCTAACTAAATGAGCCAAATATTATATTGCCATGTATTTTTTTATTTCTTCCTGTTAAAGCATGCATTTGGTGTTATATAGAAGTTTTATGCTTATTAAAAAATAACCCGTATGTATGAGCTTATGAAAGGAAGCTTCACTCAGATTTTTAAAAACCAAATGAAAACCTTCAAATCTAACTGGTGCCATATGGTACACTCAGAAACACTTGTAAAAGGAAAGTTAAACCTTGAATATATTAATGATTTTTTACCAAAAGAAAAAAGTGCTTTTTTTTCCATCTTTGCATCTGAAGAGATTTCTGAATAGGGCACTATGGAACATATTTCTGTACAAAGAAATGATTTCAGTACATATATTTAGTGTTGATTTCATTATTATTTTGCTTATAAACAGTGACTGGTTTTCAACAAAACAAAATATTAATGTCATATCTTAATACTGCTCTGGAGACTCAAAAATTTTATATAAGTGATTTTCACTTACATTTCTTCATTCTGTCGAAAAAGACCCTTTCAGCTGACCTCAATATAAGACAAAAGCACAACCCACTTGTTGTGGTATACACTAATGTGACTCTAGAGAAGTCAATCTTATTCCCTTGCCATTCATTTTTACCTCCACATGAGGTCTCTTACTCTTAATTTGTACTAATATGTAAAGCATCTACTAAAGAGCTTGGTTTGATGTTTTGTTTTTTTTTTTCCTTCTTTCAAAATGCAAATGAGAACTACACAGAAAGTAAGGGCAAGCAGAGCTATGTTAAGCTAATGTAGAGCACCTGTATTTCCATACTCTCCTCCCCACCAGATTGTCAGTGTTAAGCAGTCCATCATTTAATAAAATCAAGAGAGTGCTTTAATTCCAAAGTATTTAAGTGTGAGCTTCCTGAATCTCTTACATAAATACTGTACCCATTAATATACATGTCTTCTCATTTTTAATGCATTAATAAACAGCTCATTTGTTGAAAGGGGATTATGCCTTCCTCTTAAAAGGAAAAGCATGTAGAAGTTGCTTTCTTTTACTGGCATACTATAAGCTATGTGTTTAGTTATGCTGTAGCCTTCACAGTGGGATAGAATGAAACACTGACAAAGCGCACTGGCATAAACAACACTGAGCTTCACTGTAAGCTGTGTGCATAAAAATTATACTTTCTTCTGTTTTCCTAGCAGCTTCTTTTTGTGCATGTGACCCATTAAGAGTCTGTGTTTCCTAAGACCACAAGGGTATTTTCCTAGGTGTTTTAGATAATGATCATTTTCTGGAAAAATAGGCAATCAACAGCTTAGCTTTAAGACACCTGAGATAACTATACATCTCGGTGAGTTTCTACTGTTCCTCAGATTGTGAGGCATTTGACTCTTGTGATTTCTTTTGTTAGAAATACTATTTTCAAGGGGTTGCTATTAAGACCTGATTTTTAAGGAGTTGTATGTATTATAAATGTTTTATATAGATGCTATAGAGATGATATTGATTTGATATAAATACAGATATTGATTATATATGGCAGTACTGGGGAGCAAACCTGAAGATTCTCTACCAGTGAGATAGATTTCCCACACTTCTTATATTTTATTTTGAGGTAGTCTTGCACAGGCTTGCCTTGAATTTGCAGTCTTCCTTACTTTGCCTCCCAAGTAGTTGGATTTACAGGTTTCATCACCAAATTAGGTTTGTTTTATATTTTAATGTATTTTTCAAGAAGATAGGGATTTCATATAGAATTTCAAGAAGACATAGATTTTTCAGGTGATAAACCAGAATGACATTACATATATGAGATTTGATTGAAAGTGACAGTGAATATTTCAACTTTAAATTTCATTACAATAAAAGACATAGTGCCATTAATGTCTCTCAGAATACACTGCCCTGCTGCGGATACACTTACCTCATCATTCCCGCCACTTTCTGAAGTAGTTCTGGAAAGGTTCTTTTGTGACTATCTTTAGTTGCATCGTCCTGGCTGCCTAATGTCCTGATTCAAATTCAAACATTTACTTTTTGTGGTCATTTTGATTTCTGAGAAGGGCCGGATTTGAACAGTGCCAGAGCAGCTGCAGACGGTGGGAACTGAGACACAGCGCTCTGCTTTCCCGCGCCTCCTTTCCGATGGCTGGCACAAGGCAGCAGCGATTACCTCATTCTTCCTCATGTCGCCTAACGACAGGAAGGAGGACTTCCAGGACTGTTTCAAAAGTGGGAGGAATGATAGGATTAATGCATTCATAGTGAAGGAAAGTATTTTGAGGGGGATTCATGGGAATGTGTCTTTTACCATAATTTTTTAAAGAATGTAAACATTTTCACTATATATTTTGATCATATGTCATGTTTAATTTGGTTCTAACCAATAATTCTTATTTGTGAACCAGAAGTTAAGTTGTAAAATATTTAGTAAATCTATTTAATCATTGTGTGTCTCCCAGAATAAGACTCTATATTTTTAATATATATGTATGGTCTATAGCACCTGAAAATGGAATAAAAATTGACAATAAAGCAAAGTGATATCAAAATTAATATAATACATCATATAAGAACCTCAGAAAGCTAATAATTATTCTAGACATTTGAGAGAATAATTGATATTAAATTTATATTTCTAAACTTACAATATCTTCAAAGCACTTGTAAATAAAGACAGGAAGAATGGTTGAAGGGAGGGAGAAAAGGGGAAAAGAAGAATCAAGAACCACGCACAGATACAAATCCCATATGTTTTTATTATGTATATCTAAAATGCAGCAATAAAATTAATTTAAAATAAAAAACTCAAAAAGTCATTTAATTATCTAGGTACACACTAAAACTTAGTTTTGTACATATAAAAATAATTATTTAATCATTTGCTAGTTCCTAGGGTTTGCCCATGGTAATAAAAAGAGATACCTGGAGGTTGAATCTATTTTCTTGGTAAAGCTCTGCAATCTCACTATTTTGAATTGTGACCTAAACCTGAGCTTATATTAAATACAAATTCAAAGTAATACATAGCAATGACAAAAAGAATTCAGCCAAAAGGAATATTGGTATCATAAAATAAACCAACAAAATAGCTAAAGCCACTAACCTGCAGAAAAGTGACTGGTGGCAAATATTGGAGTAAGAAGAAAAGACAAAGAATACAGAAGAACTTATCACTTATAATGCTTTTCAGTTGTCATCAAATCCCTTGGGATTATTAATCAAGCATAAAACATATAGCAAGAGTAGATTCCGTGGTGGGAAGCTCCAGTTGAGTGAAGTGAGAGGAGAATTCATGGGAGAAAAGACTGGCCAAGCTGGATTCACTGAATGAGATTTTTGTGTATATGGGGTTTTTTCTCAGACTGAGAGTTATTTAAGAAATTTAATGCTATGAACGACTGAATCAGAAAAACTTTGAACAATTATCTTTCCGTGGCAGGACTGGATCTATCAAGCTCTTGAAAATAACAATCTTGCTCCAAATTTCCAGAAAATTAATAATGAAAAGGAGCATGCTTCACATCATTGTTCTAGAAAAATGGCAAAAGGAAAGGATAGAAACTTTAAAATAGAAACACAACCAAATGGATGACCAAAACAGGAAAACAGAAATGATCACTGAGAAGCTCCTTTTGCTATGGTAAAAGCCATGTGACAGCTTAGTAGTGCATGTATTTGAGATTCTAGAGAAAGCTCAATTTGCCATTACCAAAATTGAATGCTTAAGGTGAGATAAATTCACTACTGTCTGCAGATCAAACCCTGCCCTTTCTTTTAATACATTTTCAAATGATGTGTGCATAGAAAAATGATTATGTTTGTGCAAAATTCCACTTGTTTCTAATGTTCAACCTACATAGTAAAAACTTCACAAGTGTATTTGGAAATAAACTTAAAGATGATAGCAATAGATAAATGCTTATTTCTTATAGAAAGAGTTTGGTATCCTTTGGCCCCAAGATATTTTGTGTTTTTTACAAGATGTACAGTGGAGCAGATAACTTTAGAAGCTATCAAAATCTCTTATTTTCAAATAAAACTTTGTGAAGCACAATTATGTGAATATTTGATGTATCCTGTAATAATTTTTTCTTATTTAATCCTGAGTCAAATATTCCATTTTATGTCCCACTTTTTTACTTGATATTAAATCACATGTTCCTGTGATATCATATATTTTTGCTAATCATGATTTAAAGTTACTAAATGATATTAAAAATTGTGCTTGCCATAATTAATATCTTATAATTGATATTTGAATTATTTCAATTTTTCAAAACTAAAACATATTTCCTTGTAGTATTTATGTGCATAATACTTGTTTTTAAGTACATTGAGAAAAATTAAAGTATGTTCTCAGAGAATTACTGGGACAAAGTTTATAAAATGTGTCTCATCTAATTTTAATTACTTTTTTAATATTACAAAAATGGAATGTGAAATTCAGAAAAAGTAGCAGTATAAAAGTATATAAATTAATATAATAATTTTATTGTCTGTCATATTCTCCACTTGTCATGGGTCATTTTAATTTTATGCCCTTTGTTCCATTTTAAATGTTTTTACATGTAAATATGTATGTGTGATAAAAAATATTTTGTTACATAAATGGAATTATATTATGGGTATTATTATTAAACTTATCTATATACTTCCCAGTATATTTTAAAGCATATTTTATGGTTATTATATTTCTTTTCAATTTTCAAAAAACATATAAAATACCCTAATAGTCTTATTCAGATACCCCTCTCTTAGTACTTTTTTATTTTTATGTAGTATGGATAAAGTAATAATTGCAGAAATCCATGAAGTATAAGCAGTCCCTTCCAGTTACTGTCTCTTCTTTCTCTTACATCCCTCTTTGCAAAAGTAAGGATTCTCAAAGTTTTTCTGAGTTTTTATCACTTAAAAATATTAATTTTAGCACTTTTAGGAACCAATTTCTAGTACTACATTAACAAATTATTGAAATTTCAGCATTTGTCATACAAAGAAACAAATTGTATATCAGATGTTGATTGTTCTGAGTGGTTTATTTTGTTATGAAGGGTAAAGTTTTCTCCCAATTATGATGGACTGACTTATGGTACTAATTATGAATAAGGTCCATTTATTTTGTTGGCAAATAAGAAATATGGCTGCCAGGAAAGTGACTTGAAGAACCAAAGAGAGAAGATGTCTGCTAGTTGGTGAAGGTTTGCTCATGCTAAAACCTGCTTGAGAAATTAAACTCACAGAATACCCCTCCTTCTGCCTTCAATTAGATTAGAGGCCATAAAACAGCTTAGGAGAGTGGTTTTCACCAGAGCAAGTATAAAGGACAAAGGGCAAAGGATAATTAGCTCCTGACCTGAAAGAGCTCATAAGAGAAGGAAATTCCAGGAAAGCACTTTTGTTCTGGCCAGTTCTATAGTGTATATGTGTGTAAAGCAGTGTGTGTTCATCAGCAACAGAAGTCTGTTTTTATGAGAATACTACATGGCGGGTCACAAACTCAAAAGGCCACATGGGCAAGTAGTCACAAATGAGCGAAGTGGCCTCCAGCCAAAGCTGTAAGCAACTCAGCTCCTGCCGTGTGGGGTACAAAAGAAAGTGGGCCCAGGGTTGTCATATTACCTGATGCCTAGATAAGAAACCTAGAAATGAGTGTTCATGTGAAACGGCTAAACTATACATGTTGTTAATTATTTGGACTTTAAAACAACATAGGGAACAGTCCATAAGAGGCTATGTGATAAAGTCGTAAAACAACCAGGTTGTGTCTTCTTGCCAAACTGTGAGGCCAGCTGAATAGTACCACATCTTTTTAAGCAAGTCAGAATGGAAGGAGTTAATTCCAATGCTACAGTGTTTCGTGCATTCATCCAGTGAAGATTTATTGAGAGAATATTAGCATATAATGCGCATTCTATATCAACTGCCAAAATAACAGCAATTTAAACAAGATAAAGGGTCTTTCTGTCTCCCGTAATAGTCTAAGTACAAGTATTCCCAGCTTTTACCATCAAGTTATCTTATCACCATTCAGTGAAAAGACAAAAAAAAAAAAAAAAAAGGAATATAAGAGATGCATATATCCTTTTAGGACACCACACAAAAAATTTATCTGTTATTTTTCACTCACATCTGGTTGGCCTAAACTTACTAATATGGTCTGTCATTCCTTGTAACCAGATGCATTAAATGAGTCACTAATTCATTATCGATTGATTGACATTGTTGCTGTAATTGACAACCATGAGCCCAAATGAGATTTGATGGATTTATTTAAAAACAAAAAAAAGAGTATGTAACATTTTCCACCACCACAACTCTAGTGACCTAGAAGGTATTATGTCAGCTAAGTTCCAACAAAAAATATTTGACTGTAAGGGTATAGTTTATATTCACAAGTAGTTTAAAATCCAGTAGGAAATACCCTCTGCAGGAGGAACAGTATCCAAGAAAAGTAGTAGTGTGATCAAAGACATAAGGACTGCAAAATGGGGTGCTCTATATATTGGAAGTTTAGCCTTCACAGCGAATGAGACTGACTCCAGGGAAAATACTGTTGACAAGACAGAGCCATGGAAGTTGGCCTCTCATTCTGGAACCTCACTAATTCCAGGGGATTTTTCCAGGCTGAGAAATTGTGCCTTTATTCTATCAGAGCAAGCCTCTTTGTGAATAGGAAGCTATCCCGAGAAAAAACTTTGCCAACCCATAAAAATGCTGCCCATTTTTCTCTTGAATCGCCCAACTGTATCACTCACCATTAGAAAACATAGCAACTAACAAAAAGATGTAGATGTTCACAGTACCAAAACCAATGGAAATGCCCGGAACTTTTTAAAACTATGAAAGCAAAGAACATACATGAGAATATATGAAGTATAATACAAAAATACAGTGATTAAGCTTAACATATGCTACTAAATATCTGCTAAGTAGAGAAAATAGAAGTTATGATGAGGTTTTTTCTGTAACAAATGAATCTTTATAAATATTGTATGTCTGCTTCATGATTTTAGTGTCAAATAAAAAATAAATTCAGACTAGTGTAAGGAAAGATTATTCAGAAAATGTTATTACAGTGGGAAAACAGGTCTATTGTACTATGGAAGGGCACTGTTAATTACAATAAGTGGTCAGCAAGTGTCTCAATGGTCACTCTTCCCTTATAGGCAAGAGTGTCTACAAGAACAGAGAGAACTTGGTAGAATACTGAGATGAATCAGGGGAAAGGAAGTAAGAAAACACAAATTGCATGTGACCTAAGGTCAGCTGATTCTTGAGAGGGGCCATTAAGGAGTTTATTACAAGTTTCAAAGCTCAAGAGTGAATGAAAGTTCAGGTGCCTAAAGAGGAAGATAATCCTACTATAACCTGGTTAACTTTTAGGCATGTTTGTCCAGAATGATCAGTAGAAATAGGCAGTTGAATCATTTATGCCATAATGAAAGGAATTGGGAGAGCCTATGTTTGGTTTTGTGGTGGGCAAACAAAAAATTATTCATGAGCCTTATCTAGCTTACCTAGGGAAGGGTGTTCCTTTGTAGTAAGCCGTTTCTCAGGGCACAAAAATGTGGGCGTAGTTTCTCCATTATCACTCTTCCCCAAGAGCAGAGGCTCAGGTACAGTATCACACTGCCAGTCACATTCAACTAGACTATTTTTTCCAAGGAGTAGTTAGTGTAAAGTTTTGAAATGTATTTCAAAAGTTAATAATCCATTCTGAAAATGAATATCTCTGCTGAATAAATACCTCTATTTAGAAATCAGAAAGTTTTTGTTTACACATTTAAGAAGCAAAAGCTGAAATGCAAAAGATTTTGTAAGGCCACTGAGTTATAAAAGAAAATTTGATACCCATGCATTTTCTCCATAAACTTATATTACCATCAATTGATGAAATGGTAACTTTCATCTTCTCCACTTGCTTTTTTGTTACACTTCTTTGGAAAGCACTGTGGCTGCCTTCTCATGTATTTGTGTTTCTAGCACCATCCCAAATAAACCATCTGAGAATGCCAAAAGGACCTTTTTCTATGGAATGTTATTGTGATTTACTAGACTTGCAAACACATTACTGACTGTAGATGGGGAAGGGGGTTCCCCTTGTACAGTACACAGAAGTTGACCCATGCACTTAATAAAAGCTCATTATGGAAAGATTATAAGTGTATAACTATATATTTTGAGTGAGATGCAATGATCCATAAAATTGGAGTGGCTAATTAGCAGATCAAATCTCTGTAAGAACTGTATGTCTTTAATATTCTGCAGTTGCATAATTCTATATGTATTTTACTATCCACAAATGTTTAGCAAAATTAAGTAATAGTATAAATGTTCAGTGGGATTAAAGCAACTGTAAAATGAATCCAAACTGTAAAATGAGTTTAGTTTGTTAATAGAATAAAGAGAATCCCAGTGTTTATATAACATTCCACAAAATCTAGAGCAAACATTCTCTGAATCCCAGCCTCATTTCACATGTAATTAACCTTTCTCAATCAAGCTAAGCATCCTTTACACCTCCTTTTCAACTGCTACATGGCCACGTTTCTTCTTCCATGTGAATAAAAGGCAGCATCAATTTAGACTGGTAATACTGTCTCAAACTGTGCTTCCAGAGCAACACTACCCCAAGAGTGTTGTGGATACTAATCATTTCCCCAGATCATATGTATATTTTACAAATCTTATTTCTTATTGAAGAAGTAGCAAATATTTGATCCTAATGGAAAACATGTTTACATTAGTCTACATTAATTCTTTTTTGGAGGTACCTGTTAAGTGTTCTCTCTATTAATGAAAAATGAGGTACTCATGTAATATAGTTTTGGTCCTCCTGCAACCACTGCTTGTGGTAAAGGCTACAAACTTGGAGGCGAAAAACCACCCCTTGGATACTATACACCATTACTAAAGAGAGGGAACATATTAACTTAGGGTTAGGTTAATGAGGCTTAGGTCAGTCTGTAATTGTAATGGCCTTGGACTCAGCGATGTATAAATGGAAGAGCACAAAACTCTAATCAGGGTGATCTTACAGGCAAGTGTGAGAACTACTGGAAATATTTCTCTGTTTCTTGGTCTTGAACCTGAGAGGATGTAAGGATATTGCTGCTGCTATATTTGTGCTGCTACATGTATCCCAAGAACAAAGCCAGTGTATACTGGGCATGAGTGCTAAAATCAGAGCCGAGAGAAACCACAACCTAAAGATCTTTGAGCCTATATAGATTCATTTATAAAGCCAGATTTCCTTCACAGCTTCTCAGTTATGACACTGAATACATTTTTCTCTCTCAGGATAATATTTTTTGTCATCCAAAAGAAGATCCAAGTGATACAATATCTGGCCACTGCAATAGTATATAGTTAAGACCATAGATTTAAGAATCATAAACTTAGATTCTAATTTTAGTTAAGCTACTAACTTAAAATTTTCTTTGACAAGTAGCTTGAACTGAAAAAGTTCTATGTGTTTCAAAGGACCATTAAAAACTTTGTTGTGTTAAATGAATTATACATAAACTATTCCTAACAACATGTTAATATTCAATGAATGGTACAAGTTATGTATATAACATTGATTTTGTGGAGATTTTTTTAAAGACTGAAACCTAGATAAGTTATTCCATTCCAGCTTCATTGAACCCTGTTATACCTGTATGCTGAAATTTTTCTAGTCCTGGAAATGTCTGGAGCAATTTATTGAGAGAATCATAAGGAAGAAATGTTCTCTTCTGTTCCTAAAGCTACGAGCTTAGCATTGCTGTCTATTTACTGGTATTGCCCAGATGTGTAGAGATGAAGGATGGAAAGCAAAGTAACTTGCGGCGCCCTTTTCTGTCCATGCTGCGTCCTAGTCCATCCACGCCTTGTGACAATCGCTTCTCCAGGAAAAGGACACCGCATGTGGGAATTGGGCACGGGGATCTTAAAATGTTTTTACTGATAATTGTAATTTGTATAGTTCACATGTGTATGTTTTTATGTAATGCTCAATATGGAGTCGAGGGTGGAGACTCCAGGGGGGTTGCTGGAGGCCCTCTAGATAACCCCTTTGTGAGGACTGATTGTGGGGTTTTGCCTTCTGTGAATAATGTGAGAGAAATGAAAGAGCTCATGGAGGAGGATTTACAAAATTCCTGTGAGACAACTACCCTGAG
>PVLA01008387.1:0-63377 GCA_004027455.1 Hydrochoerus hydrochaeris
ACCAGGAAATTAAAAACTCCATTGAAAGCTGGCAAAACACCTTAAAAGAAACTAAGGATAGACTATCAAAACTTGAAGACAAGTTTGCAATGTGTGATCATGAAAGGAAAGATCTCTTAAAAATAACAAGGAAACAGGCAGTAACAATACAAAGGCTAGAAGATGACAAGAGAATCTACAATTTAAGAATAAGAAATGTAAACAAAGAAGCAGGAATACATAGAGGCAAATTACAAAGGCTACTCACAGAAATAATTAAGGAAAACTTCCCAAGCATGGGAAAAGAAAATGACATTCAGTTATGTGAGGCATACAGAACCCCAGCCACCTACAACCAAAACAGATCTACACCCAGACATATAATAATCAAGATGTCAGAAATTCAATATAAAAACAGAATATTAAAAGCCATCAGAGAAAAGAAACAGATTACCTATAAAGGTAAGCCCATCAGAATCACGGCTGACTTCTCGACACAGACCATCAGATCAAGAAGAGCTTGGAGCGAAGTCTTCCAAGCCCTAAAAGCAAATAACCTCCAGCCCAGATTGATGTACCCTGTAAAACTGTCACTAGAAATTAATGGAGAAACAAGATGCTTCCATGACAAGGAAGAACTGGGGGAGTTTGTGACCACCAATCCAACCCTACAGAGAATACTGAAGGACATTCTAGAGAGAGAAAAAAAAATACCAAGATTTTAGAAACAGTGGCAGAAAGGCCTCAATGAGTGGAGCAGGCAGTAGAATGAAGGAGAAAAGTAGACAAACAAAGGCAAAAAAATAGCATAGCAGAAATGAGGCAGAGAAGGATGGCTAGAATCTCTAACAGAGATGGCCTTGATATACTATATTGTTAATAGTGCACCAGGATTTAAAACCCACATTACTCACACTACTCTGCTTAGATGTATTATATTCTATTCCAGTCATTCTACATGTACTAGATTGGAGGGTACAAACAGTAATCTCAAAAATAACAGGATATAGTATGGTAATCATCCTTAATTTTCTATTAAGTCAATTAAAGCTCTGTAAAACCTACACTGTTTACCATGACTGATTATAATCAAATCTGGTTTGTTGGATCACTGTTTTGTATTGATAGATTTTATTCAAAGCTGTTATGATTGATAATATCAAGTCTGAGAGTATAGGCAACTGCACTTAAGATGACAAGATTTACTAGAATATCCACTCTGATTTGATTATTACCTGCATTTGAAGTTTTATACTGTCTACAATGTTTTATTTTTACTAATATTGTTATGTACTGCTATATTTAATTATACTGCTATATTCATTTATGCCTGATGATATAGGCAATTCTATTGAAGATAATAAGAAACAACATAGCAATCATTGTAGATCACCTGGTACTGTGGTTTTATACGACTTTTTGGTTTCATGTTTTTATAGGAATTTGTTTTGTTTTCTCTTGCTAAGTTTTGTTTTTCCCTCTAATACAGAAAGGATAGAAATACGTGTAGAGATTCATGCATGTGTAGCTGTTTACACTCTCACTGTTTGACTATCTACTTTGTATGCTTTAATTTTGTAACTTGAACAACTATTTCTAAGAGGATAATATGTAATTTATCAACTAGTGATTACTTATTGTTTATCTTTTTTCTGAAATTGTTTATTATCTCTACCCTTTACATGCTTTTTTTCTCTTTAAATAAAAATAAAGATAAATAAAATAAATTTTAAAAAAAAGAAAATTGTTTTTTCTACACTAACAGTTTAGGGTTGTTTGTTACCACAGCCCAAACCAGTGAAAGCTGACTGATATTGGCACACTGTTCAATTCAATGAGCCACCTGTAGCCTAAATTTTATCATTTTATGTCATGCATTAGAAATTTCAGCCATGTAACTATGTGCATGCATGGCTGTGGGTGGGAGGATACCATGAACAGGGTAATTATTGAGGAGAAAGATGGCCCTTGACAACATTAATCCTGTTAATGAGCAATCTATTCTTCAAAGACTCTAAACCATAATTCCAATCTGTCATGATTCTAAGATTTACCTCAATTTAGATTTTGAATTTGCTCTTAGAATGTACCTGTGCTGTCAGGTACTAAGTGAGCCAATGATATAAGAAGTCAGGACCTCCTTCTGAGTGAATTCCCAATGGGGGACTTTGAGTACAGAAAAAGTTTTCATTTTACAAGGGCATGTTAGGGACAATGTACCAATTGAAGTAATCTGCCTCTCATAATGAAGTTTTCTTTTGTTTTGTTTTAAGAAATGTAATTGTATACTCTGATACCATAACTCTAAGATCACTAGACATTGAACTGAATTTTTTGAGTAGCTTTAACCAACTTACCTGAACGTCCACACTATTGTAAAAGTGGCATTGCAGTGAAGTTCACAAACTGCAAAACAATAGTAAGTGGGTAATTTTGAAGCAAAGGTTTCTATGCCTCTACTTTTTTTTTTTTTCCTATTTCTGGTAATCAGACCCAAGGAGTTTTCAATGAGCTACATTCCCAACCATTTTATTTTTTGAGTTGTATGTGTCAGTTAGAGTAGAAAGTCATCTTGGCTATCTTAGGGATTCACCCAGGGACAGGTAGAATGCACTTCTTGGTGCATCTGGATGGGTCATAGAAGCACAGCCTTGATTCTATGTCTGGTCCCTCATCCTATCTTCTCTAGCATCGTTCCCCTCCTCTGCTTCCCAGCCACCATAAACTAAGCACTTTGCTCCACCACGCCCTTATGTCATGCTGCTCCTGGCTTGGAGCCAGCTGACCATGGACTGAATCCTCTTAAAATGTAAGTCAAATCAAACCTTTCCTCCATTAAGCTATATGCATTGTGTACTGAGCTAACAGGATTTTTGCTAAATCACTGAGTTTGTCAGGCTGGACTTGAACTTTTTTTTAATGAAAAAAGCATTAAAATGATGGTACAGAATTTCAAAACAAAATAATAGGAGGTTAATATTTTGATCCTCCAGTCTTAGCCTCACAGAGAGGTAAGATTATAGGCATAGTGTCACCATGTTTATCTTTACCTCTACATGTTTTATTCCTTGGTCTAAGATAGTTATTGCATGTTTAGGCTTTCTTATGATACAGCATTAGTATGTTTACTGGTATGATTTTAATGACATATGCTTAATCCTGATCAAATGAATGGAAGTGATAAGGATTTCTGCTGCCTCATTAGTCCTGATAATACTGTCAGGTGTAGTGGTTTGTTCTAAGTGGTAGGCTAAGGTCTAGGACAGCAATTTCTCAAGAATACTTCTTTCAGAGGTTCCATAATCAACAATCTAAGGTGAAATTCAGAAAAGAAATGAGTATGTGTTTATCATAAGGATATAGATATACTTTAAAATGTTAATATCAATATTTGAGTTAGGTAATTTCAGTCTGTCCTGTCCTATATTACATTCAAGCAAGATGACACTGAAATGACAGTATAGTCACTGAGTTACCATTTTTTTGCAATTCATAGCAAAATCTTCACTTTCGGCTAACATTCTTTTCAAATCTAACTCAGTGCATTTTTATTGGATGCACTTCCTAACTTCAAAACTGAACTTTGAGGAACATTATCTTTACATTTCTATCTTTCAGATGCATAATTTTTTTTCTAAATCCATTCAATCCCCAGGTATGTCAAAGAATAAAAAGTTGTTTACAGATTGAGATTTAATTCCTCTTGAGACAATATATTCTTAAAAATGCAATTAAGATATTATTAATAGTTTGGAACCAGCAAATAAATTTGCAATCTATATGACAGTTAAACTGGATTATCAATTTAATTGTTTTGGGAACAGCTTAAGGGAGTTGAAAGGCATACTTTTAGGTGCATCTGGGTGAGTCATGGAGGGATGACCTTTGGTACTATATCCAGTTTTGGGCCTTTTTTCTGTGGCACAAATTCCAACCAGCTTTGCTTCTCAACTCCCATGAGTTGAGCAGCCTTTCTCTGCCACACCATTCTGCCATGCTGTTTCTACCCTTCAGCCAAAAGACTGTGGACTGAAATCTGTGAATCTTAAATCTCAACTCCTTTAAATTGTGGGTGTTGGGTCCTGTATTTGTCCCCAGCAATAGGGAAGCTGACCAATAAACTGTGCATATTGGTCAGCTTTGTGTACAGGACTCCTTGTAAGCTTGTAAGCTTCCTCCAGAAGAATAAACCTGGCCTATTAAAAAGCTGGAAACATTTGCTTTCTCAAGGCTTTGTTCTCTTTGGCTAATGCTTGACCTTTGCAAAGCATCTTAAGTGTCAAGGATATAAAAATATCCTGGCATTTATATAGCACCTCTCTGCCACCCTGCTCCAGAGTTTATTGTTAATGGGATTCTCAGAGGCATTTACTCATCAGCATCTCATTGAAACTTCATCTTATTTATTCTCATTGTCTTTATCAAGAATTTATATACTTGTCTCCAAATTCATTTAAAACAACACAATTCTAGTAATCTTTGCATCCCACACATAATTTAAGTAGAATCATATTATTTTATTCAGAATCTATTACCATTACATCATTTTCTTGTCTTTCTGAATTTTCCTTTAAGCTTTAATAGATGTTTTGCCTAATTCTTGACCCTTTTTGACACAATGAACTAACCATTTGAGAGACATAATAAATTCAAAATTCAGAAACAATCCCAGATAAAACAAATTAATGCTCAACAGTGACCTGGAGTCAAAGTGGCCTAGAACTGTTGAAAACATTCAGAAGATTAGGAAGCTCAGCATAAAAAAAAGGCCTGATGTGACTAGATGAGGTTGTTAAAGCCTATTCTCAGTGGAATCAAACTAAGTTTTATAGAAAAGCAGCAATAAAAGGTGAACTAACAGGAGACAAGGAAGAAATAAAAAGTTACAGCTGGGCACAGCTGAAACTGTGAATTGCACAATAATAACTGAGACTTGCAGTAATTGGGTTAGAAAGTGCATAGGAACTGATTGCCACACCAAGGAGCCTTAATAAGAAGGAAAAGCTGTGCTCCTCAAAACAGCAAGAACAACCACAAAAAATCAACTTTAAGCAACTGAAAATTGTGATGCACAATAATGTACAATTTTTGTACATATAATTCAAATCCTCAACACAATCACATTCTCTTTTTTAAGATGTACACTTGTAGTATCCCCAATGGATAAAATGAAACTGTAATTACTGAGTTTACACTGTGAACACTGTAAAAAGCATCATGCTTACTTAAAAAATGTATTCTCTTCTTTTGAGGAGTTTATAATCCAGCAAACAGGTAACAAACTCAAAAGAGAAATAGTGCACAAAATACATACATAAGATGTTTTAACTTTTTCTTATAAGTCAAAAACTATGGCAAAATGATTCTAAAGGAGTAATTATAAAGCAATTTTCTAGAAAATTTTTATATGATAGAAAAGTCTATTTACTACCCATAACATCAAAGTAGAATTTTTCATTTTCATTTAGAATAAGTGGTTTACTTAAGTTAATTCTTGACCAATATGTAATGAAGAGTTAGGCATCATACAACATGTAACAAAGAGTTAGTTAGGCATCATACAAACTGAGACAAAATTATTCTGTGTTTAGAGACAGAGAAAATACAGTTTCCTATCTTATTATTTCCCATTCTTAGAACTTTATCATCTGAGAGTTAGACAAAGCTTCAATTTGCCATTTTTAGTACAGTGTTTATGTTTTTGTCTAATTTAAGCCAATTTCCTTTTGTTTACAAATTTTTACCCTTTTTATTTTCTTTGGGGTCATCTTTGACATGACAGCATCTAGGTATAAGAACTTTCCTAGCTTCTTTAGGTGGCAGAAAGAAATATGTCCTGGGGTCTATTTAGTGTATTTTGGCTCTTTGAAGTCACTGCCATGAAATGGCCTGCTTGGATTGCTCACTGGTAGAGACACTGATGGAGAAATAATTTCCATCCACTCAGTCATGATCTGTGTTGCTGCCATCCCTGGGCCCTGTACTCTAGAAACTTGACCCACATATAAAAATCCCTACCTCTGCAGTCTTTTGGCTCTAAGCCTAGTGCTTTCCAGTCCACTGCAACTCTTAACAACTCCATACATCATTTCCAGGGCACAGAGAGTTGTCTGGCTTTCCTGCATACCAAATGTATCCCAGAAGACGTCTCCACCATTTGCAGGTGCTTCCACTATCACTCCATTCCTTGGATGTGCTGGAAGTAATCATATATGGAATTTCTCCTAAACATTCAAAGCCTCCCTCTGCCTCCAGTGCCAGGGAAGTGTGCCATGAACCTAAATATTCGTGATCTCCTCCTTCTTTACTTTGTCCAAAATCCCATTACACTAGAAGGGACAAGTTTCCTTCTTGTATATTTTCTTCTCACTGACTTCTGAATGAAAGGAGTATCTTTTGTATGTTTAAGGAGAAAACTTTATTATACATGTTCTGTAGGCCTAAAGTAATTTAGAAAATCATCTTTATATAAACCAGTCTATTGTTTCTTTGCAAATCTTATTTTGAATGGCAAGTGTACAGTGTTAACATTTTTTTCTTTAGATTTCTAATGCCCAATTTTCATCCCAATTCCTATTTTTAGCAAAGGGGTATATCCAAGTTGGGAAGGAAGTGGTAATTTTTGAAGTACAATAGAAAAAAACTGTATTAATTGAAAAACTCAAACTCCCCTCTCTAACTAAATATGGAAAACATGGTAAAGAAATGAAAGCTTACAATTTAATGATTGATGAGTTTAGTATTCAGAGTTTGGAATTAGCAATGTTTAGGTAATATTCCCATAAGGAAAGATTTATCGAGTGAGAAAGCTTGAAATTTCTCTAAGAACAAGTCTGTTTGATTTGTTTCACAATCTTCCTCTTGTCAAATCTTCTTGAGTCCTCTGCCTCCTCTCCTTTTCCTGATACAGAATCCCTTTATTATATTTTTAGGAGATGATTCTAGCACAATATTGTTCTACTAATTTTTTCCTGGAGATAGCATTGCTCCCCCCTCATTACTGTTCTATCACATCACTTTCCTCTTTCAGATATTTGTTATTTCTCTTTGTCTCTCATCATAATAGTTGTCAGAAGTGAATTCTACTATGGCTTCCTATAGTTTAGTCTCTTAGCTCACACACACACACACACACACACACACACACACACACACACTTTGTCAATTTCCAACACTGTACAATAAATTCAATTATACTTCAACAACAGTTTATTTATAAAACAATTTTACTTTAACAAATTTTCTCTTGAAGCTAGACTTAACCACTTTATTCTAGTTCTCCTTTAGATATTTGCATTAAGAAAGTACACACGCATGCACACAGAAACACACACACACAAACAAACACAAACACACACAGTATCACTAACATTTGGACCAAAGCTTTGGTCAGGGACATAGGTCAACGATTTGATCAGGGTCAAATTTTAAACACTTTTAGGGGTCCTTCCCCCAAAATCTTTTCAACAGCTCCTAGAAATCTACCATGTTCAGAAGAGAGTATATAAATATGGGTATCTCATTCTCTAGACTTAAAGTAAAATCACAGGTCTACAAAATTGCTATATTTCATTTTATTTTTCTTCTTAATTACCCTCATCATTATAAAGAAATAGACAAATGTATGTTAGTGATCAATGTTTCATGTACTGTACCATACATGTTACATGAATGTATCCATCAGTTATTACTAGAGAATCAGATTATATGCAAGATATATAAATAGAGTCAGATATGGAAGAGTGCAAAAGCACTGTCTTTCTTCTGGAGATCTGAAGGATGCACTTCAATGCCTGGAGCTCACTGCAGTGTCCCATACAAATCCTCGGTAGAAAGTTGAAGGGTCTGTGCTGGAAGGCTGAAGGCTCTGTGTGCAAAGGCTGAAGAGTCTGCATTGGAAGCCAGGCGATGACTTCCAAGGTGATGGTGAAGACTGGAGCTCCTCCAAAGAAGCAAGCAAGACTTCCTTCTTCATTTTCCTTTTATTCCATTCAGGTGACAAGCCTATTGATTAGTGCCACTCGGTCTCATGCTGGGTCCTCTGTCTTCAGTAAATCCCTTCAGCTCCCTGAGAACTATGCTGATCCAGTTTAGTTGAGTGTTTCTTACTCAAATTGGCACAATCAGTTAACTATCACAATCCATCTCTTGTCAACTTGACATCCAGACACCTTTCCTCAAACTATAGTCTCCAGATACAAAGCCAAATTCATATTTATACCTAATAAGTTACAACTATCCTGTGTACAGATGGGAATGTACTAATTCCCACCCCAGAACAGAAGTTGTCATTGGGTAGTGCTTACCCCTAACATTTCATAACTCATACATTATAATATAGATTTAACAATACTCATATTTAATACTAACCAATATTTAATCTATAAACATTATATTACATAGGAAGCATATTAGGAGAGAGGTATTGTAATTAAAATCCTCATTTCTGCAAATGATGGGGTTTCAGCTGGTATTTAGAACTACATCTTTTTTAAGGGAGAAAAGGTTTATTTAGCTCATAGTCTAAACAGGTTTCAGTCCATAATTGGTTGGCTCCAAGGCACATAGCAGAGAGTAACTGTTCGTGGTGGGTGGAAGATGGAAAAAGCAATCAATAGAGTTGTTTTGTTTTGCTTTGCTTTTTAGAAAGGAACTAACTGTGTAGTTCAGTCTGGCCTTAAACTTGCTAATGTACTCCAGGTTGGCCTTGAACTCATGGTGATCCTCCTGCCTCAGCCTCCTGAGAACAGGGATTATAGGCATATATCAACATGCCTGGCTAGAACTATCTTCTGCTACCCATTCTGTATTCCCTGGCCTTCAGCAGCATCTCGGCAAGTCTTATTTCTTTAGTTGGGTGACCTATGCCTTCATTCCTGAAGATTCTGGACCATTTGCCATCCTGCCTTGATTGAATTGTAGTTTCCCACTGATCTTAAAAACAGGGTATGATTATGCTACAAAATACTATAAGGGACCTCCTATACTCCAAATATATTCTTCCTTTCTTCCATTGTGAAGTAATAGTACAATTTCCTTTTTGATATTCTGGGTCAATTATACATGCCAACACTGTAACTTTCCTTTTAGCTTATTTACTCAGAAGTATGAGGAAACCAAAATGACTAGGGGAAAGTCTTAGCATCCAGTGCAATGGAATCATTGGTGTGCTTTCTGGTACAAGCCTTTCCTCCTCTGGAAGTAAGAATTCTGTGCCAGCAGAACATAAAGTTGCAAGAAAAAAGTAAAAATTTTGCTAGTGTATCACTAGAAGTAATTCCTGGACCCATGAATCCTGGCTATGGGAGACACAGTACCATGTAGTTGATGCTGATTTGAAGCACAGCCTTTTGAAGAACCTTGCCCCAGCCCTGCAAGCTATTGCCACCTAGCTGGCAGTGTAAATCTTCAAAACACCATTCTACCTTTCCATTAATCCAGTCACCTCTGGATGAAGAACATGGTAACACTAGTAATTCCATGAGCATAAATTCATTGTTTCAGTGAACTATCCTGTTTACATTCACAATAACCCTTGGGAAAAAATACAATATCCCCATTTCCCAAAGGAGGAAACTGAAGCCCAAAGACATGAAGTAAATTGTCCAAAATCTTCAGCTCAGTACCATTTCTATTTCTCTTTTTACTCTCTGGACAATAGAAATAACAACCTTAATCCCAATCTTCCACCATTACTCCACAAACATACCACATATATGCAACTGAATGCTACAAAGAAAGCATTCGGACCCCTCTAAGCATCAGTGCTCCTCTGGAAAATGGAAATCTGTGTCCCATCATAATTTTTTGTCAATATTATGAGTTTTTATTTATCTGAAAAGCTAAGCTCTTAAGCCCCTATGTCTCTAATCCTTTTATAAAGTAGTTGGATGGAACAGACAGAACAGTGAACACTGCCAAAGATACCTACGCCCCACCCTTTTCTAACCTGTGTATCTGTCAGATACTATCACAAAGAAAAATCAAGGTTGAAATGCAATTAAAATTTCTAATCGGATAACCTTACAATAAGGAAATTATCCTGGTTCAGCTGGATAGTGCCAGCCCAACCATAACCCACTCAAAAGTGGAAGAGGAAGGGAGAAGAGAAGGTCAGAACAGGGCAATGTGAAAATCTGTTTTTGCTGGCTTTGAAGAAGGACATAGGCCAAGGAATGCAGGTGTCCTCTTCAAGAGGTAAGGACACAAACTCATTCATAAAACTTCCAGAACAAAGAATTCTGTCCTAATATCATGTTGGTTTGGGGCCATAGATGTCCAGCATTTTGACTTTCCTAGGCCTCCTTGAGTAAAGAGGAATAATTTGGGGCTGCATGTAACATATATAACATAGTTAATATATATAAGTAACAACACTTCCATTTCAAAATAGCTTTTAACACAAAAAAAGGAACACAACATAAAGATAAAGCTGCATGATCCTTTTTTTGTGAGACTAATGCATCAAGTGTCTAGTTTAGTGGAAGTGATTGCTCAAGTGTAATAAGTAAAAACACTTACATGTCTACTTAATAGTAGTAAGAGCCTGTCTTTACAGGCACACACACACATATACACCCCTAGGGGTAGGTTGAAATACTATTGGAGAACAATATACCACTGTGTTTTGTTCTCCCAGTCACACAAACATATGTAATGTCTAATGCATATGGTTTTCCATTGCTGGTGTCAGCAGGAGGAGTCAGCTCTGCACTGTGCCCGACTCCGACTCGAGCATTCAGTTGTTGTCTTTGCAGTCAGCCATTGAGCATGTGCAGCTGAGTTATGAAAAACATTGCTACAGTCACATAATTATGTATAATACTGTTAAAAATTTATAGTCTTGTGGGACCATAATACTATCTCCCCACATAGCACACCAGCTATAGGTAGGACATTATGATTATTGATACTCATATTTGATTTCTATCCTATAGAACTATAAGAATATTTCTTTTGTTTTGATGACTAAAATTTGTAATAACTATTTTTTGAGGTGGCTCTCACAATGTTACCCAGGTTGGCCTCAATCTTGGGTGCTCAAGCAATCCTTCTGCCTCAGCTTTCTGAGTAGCTGACAATAGACACATCAAAGGAAGCATATAAAATGAATACATTACATACATGTATAGGAAATACTCTTTACTTTCTCTAAAATTCAGTTTTCCCACTAGGAAATGGAGATCATAATGACCCTATTTCTGGCCTTAAATTGAATGGTAACCATAACACTAACTTTAATTGGGTTCAAAATCTCCAGCTAGATGAGTAATAAACCAGTTAGTACTTCACCCCTAAAATGTACCCATTCACATCTTCTTGCTTAGGAGCTTTATTTATATTATGCTGCTATTATCTGGTTCAGTGCTTTGGTAATGAGGCTAACACATGGATAAGCCTCAAGAAATTAACTGCTACCACAAAAATTTACTTTTTATTTACCCAATTCCAGAGAAAAATGAAGACTGTGGATATAAGGAATTTCAAAGATCTTTGAAGGACAAGTGTAAGCTAACTTGAATGAAGGCATAGGCAGCTCAAAGAGAAGACTCCAGCTGCCCTGGAGTTTCTTTATGGGTTACAAATTTCATCCTGTGCTGCCAGTACATTGACTTCCTTCCAGGGCTCTTCACTGTTTCTTCCAGGAGAAAAAAAAGGAGGCATGGAAAAAGCAAAATACAGTAGTTACCAGTGTAATTTGAAGTCACAATGAGACTTACATGGATGGATAAAGTTAAACTTCAAACTTGTCCAGAGAGGCTATGTTGTTAAAAATAGACTGTAGATCATAATTACATGCTTATTCTGTTATTTCTTGAGATTTTTCATTTTTCTCTTTTTTGGCTTTGACCCCCAATTCCTCATATTCAGTCCCTTTGAGAATTGACCTGTATGTAAGGACAGTTAGATTCAATATGCCTTTCTCCCATCTGAAGTACCAGTTTAACATGTTAGATGATTACCATCTGAATTGTGAAATGAGAAGCAGAGAATTTTGTAGCATCCAAATGAAAAAGGCATGGAGCAAAGAGATTGGATGGAGGTCTCTTTCTAGGATCCAGACAAGATAAATTACAATGCCACAAGGAACATCATTTCAAGAAAACTTGATGCATGAAAATTTAGATTTTCTTAATATAATTCAGTAATTACTTATTATGCTACAGAATTAAGATAGTGTTTCTTACAAACAGGCAACTCCCCTAATGTTTTTTTTAAAAGCATTTTAAAATGCAATTAATACTTGATTCTCCAATAACACATTTATTAATTTCTCATTTTGAAATACCCATAACTTTTATGTATACACTTTTACCCAGATACTTTTATTGATAATACTTAACTTGTGAAAGTGAATAATGAAGCTAAAGTTTGTTCTAGAAGATGCCAAAGGCCTGAAATCCAAGGGACTTTGAAAAGTCTATGCAGAGAAAGAGAAATGCTTATATCAAGAATATTTTTATCAGATTCTGGCCAAGGCTTTGAGTCAATAGCTCATGGATAATGGTGAGAAACTTTCTTTTTGGTTTTGTGGCTTGTAGCTGCATTGATTTTTCTATAGGATTTATTATGCTAGGGATCCTCACACTTTTGAAAAAACAAGTAGAGCCTTCTGGGCTTCTAATAGTAACTTCTAAAACAAACCACTCCTATAACAAAGGTATATTTTAAGGTGAGCAGCATTGTTGTCTGAAAGGCAAGAACTTTGAGCAAAGGTTTTAAGGCCTTAAAATAAATCTTCCTGGAGAATGGGGAATGCATCACTTACTGTTTGAATGAGGTAGAGCCCAGTAGTTTGGTTAACTGCTAGTCTAGCTGTTGCTAAGAAACTATTTTGTGACACTGTTAATACCTATGGTCAGTTGACTTTAATAGAAAATATTCTTAATAGTATGGGCAGACTGCATGCAATCAGTTGTGAGTCTAAAACAAAAAGTGAGATTTCCTGGAAAATAACTCTGTCCCAAGATTGTAGCCTAGCTTTTATGAGTTCAGCCTGCCACCTTCCATGTTAGCCAGTGCCCTGCTCCTTAATTTCCTTACTATATGTAGAACTGATTATTTAGGAATATCACCCAGTATGTGGATGACTTAGAACACAAATTGAATTCCCAGATTTACAAGTGTTGAAGTTGCACCAATTGGAAAGGATGAAGCCCTAAAACTCAAGGGGGAAATGAGTAGATCTTGATAAATCTGGAGACAGTGAACTCTGAAATTCTGTTGAGTATCCTTTACCAGTAAAAGCTGCCCTGTCAATCATATCTGCTTTGCCTGATAAAATTATCATATCATCCTCTGAGGAAGTTACCTTGCCAGACACTGCTGATTCACATTCTCACCTCATTCACATTCTCTTTCTTCCAGACCTGTAGCTAGCTACACTCAGCCTTAAAATAAAGATACTGAGTTTGACATATGAGGAAATATTCTACACTCTAAAACACTGCCTGATTTCTATAGATTATGTAATATATATATATATATATATATATATATATATATATATATATAATTTGTATACATACATGTGTGTATACATATATATGTATGTATATCAAACAAATATATGAAACTTGACATTAGGGATAGGGATAATGACATAAGGAACATAAAATTGGATCAGGATTACTACACAGAGATTCTGCATTTAATGTAGCTCATGGAGAGAAAAAAGGCTCTGGAATGATGCCAGTTTCAGGAGACACAAATGTTACTGTGGTTCATGAGCAGAGTGGGGCTTATAAAGGTTAAACAATCAATGGAATCTTAGCCCAGGAATGTTTCACAGTGCATCTATAGGACCCCAACCCATCCTGTGGTTATTTTCTTCATTCAAAGTTGTTAAATACTTTAGTGTTAAATGAAAATATTCAACAACTAACAGAATCACTGCAGTGATTTTCTAACCTGTGGAGTGAGGGCTATTGTAGCAGGAAAGGACAAGTGGAAGGTACTAGAACTTCCTCATATAGGAATATGGTATACTGGAGGCAAGACTGCATTTCAGGAAAGATTTCAGAAATTAGTGGCATCACAGTGGACTCAAAAAGTGCAGGAGTGATGATTCCCAAGACATCACCATTCAACTCTCCTACATGACCTCTGCAGAAGACATATGCATCTGGGAGAACAAAAGCCCATCACCATAAATGTAACCAAGTGGTGATTCTATTTGCAGTTGGGTTCCAAATGCAGTTCCTTCCCTGAACAAATTCACATACCTCTGCCACCTTGTTTGCAGCTATTGATACTTCTAAAACTTTTTATCCCTATTTGTTAGTAAAATCACCAGAAACTGTCTGTTTTCAATTGCTAAAGCCATAAAATCTTTTATGGTAACTATGAAATATGCCGTTCTCTAGTCTTATGTCAACTTAGTGTGCAGTGAATGTAATTGCCTTGGGATTATGTAGAGGTCCCATCCAACATGTAGGCAGCCCCTTTATTGGGCACATTTGGAAAGAAGTGGAATCCTCCCAGTGGGCATAACTCCAGGCAGTGTGCCTGGTTATTTATTTTCCTTGGAGGAAGAAATGGCCAGTGGAGTGTCTTTTAGTGTTACCATGTCCTGTGAGTAAATTCAGAGGAAAACTGAAACAACCAATTCAGGCAGGATAGTTGATCCAGACTTCTCAGGAATGAAGGTTTAGTTCAGGCATCAGGAAAAAGAGTTTCATAACAGCATACAACTGAGATGTTGCTGAATACACAGGAAATACAAATGAGCAGTGGAAGCAGGAAGTTATGAATACAGACTACAACTAAGTAGCTAATAGCAGAAACAAGGACAATAATTTAAGTACTAATAACTTTACATTATAGTATTTATGTTATCAAGAAGAGTGATCACTGCAGGATTTTGCATGTTTTTCTAATGAAAGGATTTGTATTTGGTTATTTGTAAGGTAGTTATATCACATTAGATATAAGATTAGTTTGTCATTATCTGTATTTGGATATTAGGTATTGTTCAACCAGAAGTATATTGGTATCACAGTGATAAAGGGCAGACAGTGATGATTTGCTTTATGTTTTAATTTAAATGTGTTATGAAACTCAGTTATTTAGTCGAATAGTAATGTAGGCATTGTCATGAAGGTGTTTAGTAGATGTAATTACTATCTATAACCAATAAGCAGTCAGTTGAAGGCCAACCAGAGGTTCCTCAAACTCAAGACTATAGCATAGAAATCCTGCATGTGTGTCTGGCCTGCCAATCTTTCCGCTAGATTTCAGATTTGCTAGTGTTTATAATTACATAATTATATCAGTCAATTTCTTAAAATTTATACATATATACTGTTGATTCTATTGTCTTGCTGTAATAATTAAATGAAATAATATTTGTGAACACAGTAGTCCTTCCTATTTGTCTCAGCAGGTAGGCCATTAAGTCATAGTAGCAGTGATGATAAATACTATTTTATAATCTCTAAGGGTTCTTTAGCTATACAGCCACTATTGACTAAACTGCAGCAGGTGGTTCCAAAATAGTTCATTATCTTCCCTTCAAATTTCTTCACTGAGTCAAAAGTACTTTCTGTTTCTGCAGTTCACATAGCTTGCCTTGGACTATCTGAACATGATCCATCACTCTTTCTGGCCAAACTGGGTAAAGGATAGGTATGAGGAGGGTGGATGTTATAATTTAGCCAAAAGTGTTACAGGTATCTATGAAACCAGCTTAATTCAATTCATAGCACCCAGAACTGTGAGGCTGTGTAGCATGAGGTCTGTTTTTTAGCTCTAGAGAACAATGTCCAAAGCCAAGTCTTAAGTGGGCCCAAACAGAGGAGAAAATAGTGGAAGCCACATGAATCAGAGGTCAAGAATAATCTGCTCATGAAGGGCTCTAATCAGGCAAGTTCTTGTCAGAAAACAAAATCCACATTAGCATTTTGTACCAAGAAATTGTAGCATAAAAATACTGTCTATTATCAAGGGATTAACTTCTTAGGTGGGGTAGGTAAAGAAAATTCTCAGTGATACAGATAATGCAGCTTCTTCCTTTAGGGCTGAGATTGAATCCCCCAGAAGGAACAAGTTGGGAAAGGCTCTGCTCCATGGCTCACATTCTCCTCACTGAAATCTAGTGGGTGGTGAAGTACACTGAAGTGCCACAAACTGACTGGCTGGCCTGGAAGGATGCAGATGGAATTTTTGAGGAGGCTTCACCCTGGGGTGATAGTGATAGGTGTACACAGCACTGTCTCATCCCATTGGCAGGAAAACCACCTTCCAACAAGGAAGCTGCATCCTTGAGCCAATGGCCATGTCATAAAAGCAAGAAAAATAGCACCACTGGAGGGCTCTTTCCTCCGCACACCCAGTGCTGGCAGAGAGAACCAGAAAAAGACTCGCCTCTGCCTGCTTGGCACTGCCACTGGAAGACTCTTTCCTCCACAAGCCCAGCACAGGTAGAGAGTACCAGGAGATCTGCCTCTACCTGCCAGGTGCTGCCACTGGAAGGCCCTTTCCTCCATGTGCCCAGTGCAGGCAGAGAAAACCATATCTGCCTCTGCCTGCTGGGCACCACCACCAGAAGGCCCTTTCCTCTGCATGCCTAGCATGGGCAGAGAGAGCCAGAAGATCTGCCTCTACTTGCTGGGCACTGCCACTGGAAAGCTCTTTCCTCTGTGTGCCTAGCACAGGCCAAAGGAGACAGACAAATCCACCTCTACCTTCTGTGTGCTGCCACCAAAAGGCAACATCCTACAGGTGGTCATTATGGGCAGAGAGAATCAGCAGATCCATCTTCACCTTTAGGGAGCTGCCACCAGAAGACTCCTCCCTGAAGGCAGACAGCAGGAGCAGGGACACACATCCAGGTAAGCCCTGTGCATCCACAGACCACCATTTGAGACCCTTGGTTCCCTCAGGCAGCCATCATCCACTAGCAGAATCAGACAAACACCCTGTGTGTCTGTCATCATCGTGGGAGTCCCAGTATAGACACACAGGCTGCCACCTACATGCACCCCTGATCCTCAGCAAAGCCCCAGTATAGCTGCATAACCTACTCCACACCTGCTACCTCCCTGTAAATCTGGAATTAGAGGAACCCAGGTGCCTGTCCCATCCCCCTACACTGCCTAGGGGCAGCCAACATGGGAAGTGCCTGGAACCCCACAACCAGTTTGTTGGGAGGAACCTAGGAGAATGTCAGGATGAAGGAGCAAAAGGAAATTCAGACCATTAACCCACACACAATAAATCTGGGAGATACAGGCATGGAAGAAAATGGAAATCACATATCTGAAATCTCTGAGAGGATAGCAACTGAAGTAAGGAAACAACTTCATGAGATTGTAAAAGCAGTCAAATCAGAAATAATGTCTCAGGTAAAAGAAGAAATCTCAAGCGTAATGAAAGAATTGTTCAGCAGGTCCAAAGAAGACATAGACAATAAAGAGGAGCATGGGAAAATGATGGAAATCTTGAATGAATGTAGAAAGGAATTACCATGCATGAAATAGATTCAAAGAGAGATCCAGGAAATTAAAAATTCAATCAAAAGATGGCAAAACTGCTTGAAAAAGACTGAAGATAGATTTTCAAGCCTTGAAGACAGGATTGCAGCTAGTGATTGTGAAAGAAAAGATCTTTTAAAAATAACACAGGATCAGGAAATAACAACTCAATGGCTACAAGATGATGCAAAGAAGCATAATTTAAGAGTGATGGATATCAATGAAGAAGCAAGGGTCAACACAAATGAAATTAAAAGAATAGTCACAAAGTAATAGAAAAAAACTTCCCAAACATGGAAAATGGATCTGGCATGCAGATAAGTGAGGCATATAGGACGCCAAATAGACATAACCAAAGTAAATCTACACCCAGACATATAATAATCAAGATTCCAGAAATTCAGTACAAGAACAGAATATTAAAAGCTGTTAGAGAAAAGAAATGGATAACCTATAAAGGAAAACCAATTAGAATCACAGCAGACTTGTCAACACAAACCATCAAGTCAAGAAGAGTTTGGAGTGAAGTGTTTCAAACCCTGAAAGAAAACAACTTCCAACCCACAATGATCTACCCAGCAAAACTATCTTTTAAAATTGATGGAAAAATAAGATACTTCCATGATAAAGAACAACTGAAGGAATTCATTTCTACCAAACCAACCCTACAGAGAGTACTGAAGGATTATTCTAGAGAGAGATAAAGATGCCCATGGTTCCAGGAACAGCAGCAGAGGAGGGTCACCAAACAAGACAGGTAATTGAATGAAGGAGAAATTGGAGGGCCAACAACACCAGGATATTATGGCAGAGACAAAACAATGTATGATGGTTGTAACCACTAACGTAGATGGCCTCAGGTCAGTAATAAAAAGAAACACAAGGAGAGTGGATCAAGAAATAAGATCCGTCGATATACTGTATACAAAAAACACATCTAACTGGAAAGGAAATTAACAGACTGAAAATCAATGGAGAGAAAACAATTGTTCCATGTGACAGGAAACCAAAAAAAAAAAAAAAAATCAAGAGTAACCTGCTCATCAACTACAGAATGGATAAAAAAGATACAGTATTTTCATGGAGTGGAAAGCTACCTAGCTATAAAATAGAATAAGCTCAAGGCTCCTGTAGGTAAATGGACACAAATTGAGATCATGTTCATGGCCAAAACAGTTCGAACTCATGTGTGAACTTTAGCATAAGAAACAGAAGAAGTTAATGGGATCCAAAAGCAAAATAGTTAATGTAAGAGCAAAGTGGACAAAATACCTGGGACGGAAAGGTGGAAACTACTGTCAATTTCTTATTGTTTTGTCTTGAACTCTTGCATTATTTACACAATTTTGTTAGGTTTGGCTTTGTTCTGCCTTGTTTTGTTAGATTTTATACTGTCAGATGGTGGGCAGGTATTTTGAATATAATGGGATATTTTATGGTAATCATGATTTCCTATTATATTGCTTTGAAGTCTTATGCTTTCATTCATTGGTTTGATTGGTTTTATTCTGTTTCATTTGATTTTATTACAGGTGATGATATGAACAGCTATTTTGAAGAAAACAAGACATTGTGGCAGCCATTGCTGATTTCCTATCATCTTGTTTTGAAGTCCTACCATGCTTTTGTTCTTCTGTTTTGATTGTTTTATCCTGTTGTGTTTTATTTGATTTTATTATGTGTGATGTTATATTCAAATTTTTTAAGGAAATGAGATATTATAGTAGACATTGTTCATATCCTGTTACTTGGTTTTGAACTCCTGTAATGTTTTCATTCTTTTGAATGGTTTTATACTATTTTGTTATGTTTGATATTACTGTGTGTGAAGGTATGCTCAACTATGTTGTAGACAAGAGACATTATGGTCACTACCGTTGATGTCTGGTTGTCTTGTTGTGAAGTGCTGTGTTGCTTGCATTGTACTGTTCTGATTTGCTTTGTTCTGTTCTCTTTTATTTTATTCTCTCTAAAACAAAAAAAAAATAAAATTTTTAAAAAGTAAGAAAAAAAAGCAGCAGGAAAGAAAAGGGAAGCCCTTCTCATTATAGTAGTTCTCCAATGTTCTTAAGCCTATCAAAGACTAACTCTGTGTCATATGAGAGGAAATATTTCAAGAACCATCTCCAGTAGTACAAATAAGAGTAAAGAAGGGTGAATTTAGAGATCAATCATTGGTAACGTCTATAGACAGGAACCAGATAAAATAAAGGCATGGGTAGAGAAATGTCCTGAGTCCATTAAGGTCATTTTCAATGTTCATGCTCAGAACTTCTCCAAGTAATTACTAATAGAATATTATAAGCACAGTAGCTCTTGCCACTGTTCATAAGCATATAACTGCAAGTACTCCAAGACTATCTTGACTCCCTACACATTAATTTTTATTTAAGCTTATTAGTATAATTTAGGTATACATAATAAAACACTCTTTATAGGAAATTTGCATCTGTACATGATATATCTTGATTCTGAATTCTTGAAAGAAATATAAGACTCTACCTTCCTATTTCTCTCAGCAGATTGGTGTTAGACCTAATGAGATCCTGGAGCATGCTTCGTGCTACAGATTTGTGTGTTAGTAGTAACTTCTCAGTGAAAGCTGTAGCTGAACAAAGGGAGATCTGGAGTAAACACTGACTAAAAGAGCATATAACCACAATTTGAATACTTTAAACTATCTGTTACTATGAATTGTATGACTGAATTTTCCAACTAATTCAGTTAAAATAGTCAAATTGATTGCTATTAGAATTTGATTTTACTTTCTAACTATATAATCACCTGATAGATTGAGAGACCTGAAACATGCTATCCAATGAGATATTTAAGAATAATATTTAACAAAGGCTTCAAAGAACTTACTATTTATCTCTTGCTACTGCTGAAATGTGAGTCTATGTTTGACTATTAGGAGCACCAAACAGCAATCCACCCATATGACCAAGAAGTGTAATTTAACACTAATGATGGACATGTCCTCTTTGTTAACTTAAGACTAAGATATTCTTCTTTTCAGGCCTGTAAGTTATCCAAACTAATCAACCTACTGCGGTTCCAGCTCTCAGCTACAGATTGAGTGAAGTTTTTATAGAAGAAGTAGTGAAACAAGGACATAAGATTATGAGATTACAAATGGCTAAAATTAGAATCTTAACTATGTATCATAAATATTAACAACAAGGGACATAGAGACACAAGGACAATCCATGTGTACTTGGATATCCTGGGCAGGACTCACAGTGACAGCCCTGATTTTGCCTAACAGTGTGTGATGTGTATGTCAGGATAATGTTTTGGACACTAATAAAGGAACGATGTAAAGGAAATAAAACTACAAATCCTAGGTCTCAGTTCTAGTTCATTTACACAATAGCTCAATAGGCACAGCACTCATTAAAACCTAATTTGGTTATTCCTGAAGTAAGAATGATAAAAGATGATTTGTCCACACAAAATGAGGCTATCCACAAAAGAAAATTCTACCAGCATTTATTATTAAGAAGATATACTTAAAACTACATGATTAGTCAGTATTGTTCTTTTCCTGGCTACCTGTGATTACAGTCACATTTGAAAAAAGTTGCATTTAAATAAGTTTGAAAGGAAAAACCACCTTCAGTTACATAATACACCATGCATAAAGATAGTAGTAAATGGAATAATGTGCCATATTGATACACTCATATTTGTTTGTTATTTACTTTAACTGAAAGACTACAGCTATTCTTTCAGAAATATAAGCTAATCAATCTGAGTGCCCAGGTTTCTTCAGCATGACAGCTGAGAGTTCAGAATCAGTTGAAGTCTCTATTTTTAGCTTTTAGTCAAAGGATAAAAATCAGACCTTCCTATGAGAATCATCCATTCTGAGTCATGCAACACCATCAAGCCAGAATAAAATAGCTCTATAACCCAAAGCACTCATTACCTGTGAAATAAAGAAACAGAAGCGGTTTTAAAGATTCCTCTCCCTGTAACCGCAGAGTTTCTGTGTCACTCTGTGAGGTGAATGTGCTGCTGTTTGTGCTAATGGGCTGAGCAATGAATTTTGTAGTTCAGCAGGAAAAGAAAGTGTATATCCTTTAAAAAGTTGGTGTGACTAAGGAAATAAAGATTATTTAAATCCAAATCAAGGACATTGATAAATTAACTTACCTCTGTAAATATTATTTATTAAACTGTTAAAAGGTTCATGCTCTCTGCCCCTCTATTTATAAGTCTGCTTCCATATTCAAGGATAGAATGTACAATACTTGGTTACTCCAAGCAAGTGAAGAAAGTGGCCACAGAAACAAAACTCAATATTGTCTAGGTGAATTTATACAGAAAGTTAGATATCATTTGATTGAAACCCCTTTTTAAAGTCAGGTAACTGAGACCCAAAGAATATTAATAACTTACTCTAATCACTTAAGCAGAAATATGCAAACTATAAATGGCTAAGGTATTGATTTCCAAATCTTAACAAAATCAAACTTCAAGCACAAAAGACTAATGCAATGGAGGAATCTTTGGATTCACAACTAGAAGGTACAATGGAGATCATTTGTTTTGACTTATTTTCCACATGAAATAAGATGAGATAGAGCCAGGTGCTTCCCATAGCAAGAAGCATTCTGATCTTTCCCTGGGGATTTTTCCACTTCTCAAGATTTGGGAACCTTCTCAGACAAAGTTCTAGATAGATTATTAAACAGATGTCTTGAAAGTATTTTAAAAAGATAATCATTAGCACCCAGTATGGGTTCACTTAAAGCAACTAAGTCATGCCAAGCTAACCTCATTTCCTTTTAATGCAATTACAAATGAACACAAACAATATTTTAGCAAGCCCAAATGGAAGAATTGAGATGAGCTACACTTACTCAGCCTAAGGTCATAGTCAACATATCTTGGTCTATCTTTTTCTCCTTCTTGTTTCCTTGACCTATGCTTTCTAAAAATATATCTACAATGCTCCACTTCATTACCTAAGACTAGGGCCATCTACTACAACCCACATTCCCTTAAAAAACTATGTAGCTGAGATCCTTAACCTTTTCCAAATTGGAGATAGAAAATTTATATAATTATGGGATTTGTTTTGTTTGTTGTACAGAAGACATATAACCTTGTGGGAATCTTGTTAGTAAGGAGACATTGAGAGGTTTAGATTCAGCTGGTGGTTTTTATAGGGTAAGTAGGCACTGTGCATCTCCCAGTGCCAAGAACCTTAGAAAGGAAGAAAAATGTTATCTGATGTTATGTGCAAAGAAGAACATCCCTCAATTTATGATAAAATTAAATTATCAGGCTCTAAGCATGGTAGATATTATTATGAAAGTGAGTAGAGGAATAACTTTGAAGAGATTTTGAAAACTGCTTTTAAAAGTTTCCTAAACTAGGAAGAACAAAGAATGTTAGTAGAACACATAGTGTTTATCATGACTTCTATAATATAATGCTAAAGACTTTCATGATCCTCTTTATTGTTCATTGCAGCCAGATTTTAGGACTCTGTGTTTGGGCTCATGGTTCTGGAGTTCTTGACAAAGTTGGTGACTATATTCTACCTAGATGAAAATATATGCCCTTTTTATGGTTGAATTAGTAGCAAAAGATTTAATTTTAATTTAAATTGCTAAAAATTAATGCTGTGCAAAGGCAGCATAGTCCTAGGAGAAAATCGGTTTCCCAGGTTTGAGGTGATAAAACAGAGCCTGGATGAAGCTTGGCAGAGACACAGCCAAGCAGACTTAGTGCATCAATTAGTCCATGAAGGTAAATAAATTTTAAAATTTCTTTCAGTCTTGTAATTTAGTTATTCTAAAATACAGGTCTGTAATGATTGATACATTATGTCAACTTGAGAAGTCTAAAAGTTTAACTAAGTAACTCAGCAGTTCTAGTTCTGGGGTATGGAGGACATGCTCTTATTGCTCTAGGATGTTGTTCACTGTGTCTATAGTGTTCCATCCAAAAACATCAGAATACACATTTTTCTTAGCTGTACATGGGACATTCTCAAAATGGAACATATATTAGCTGACAAAACATGTTTTATGTAGAGGAATTGAAATCATCCAATGCATACTATCTGACCACAGCATGATGTAACTGGAAATCAACAACAAAGGGAATTTTTAAAAACCACATTAACACATGGAAATGAAACACCGCCCTGTTAAACAACGAGTCACAAAGGAAATTAAAGATGAAAGTAAGCAGTAAACACAAATAAATGATAATGCCAATACAACATACTGAAACTTATGGGATGTAATGGAAGCAGTCCTACAAGAGAAATTTACAGCAATAAACTCACACATCAAGAAAACAGAATGAGCTCAAATCAACAACCTAATGTTCAACTTCAAACTTCTAGAAAAAAAAAGAACAAATCAAGCCCAACACTCATACAAGAGAGGAAACTTAAAAGAGCAGAAATTAATGTAATACAGGCTAAGAAAATAATACAATCAATGGATCAAAAAGTTGGTTCCTTGAAACACTAAATAAAATTGATTAACTCAACTTCATCAAAAAGAGGAAATAAAAAACATAAATTCAAGCAATTATGAATGAAAAGGGGGAAGTAACAATGGATCCCATAAAAAATCAGGAGATTGGCAGATCAAGGACAGCAAAGAAGAAAGCAAAGCTTCCACCTGTGAGTCATTCAGAGCATGGATTGGGGAGAGCCAAGATGAAAGCAAAGACCCCCACCTGTGAGCCAGTCAGGGCAGTGTGCAGGCTGGAGTGAAGAGAACAGTTCTTCCACCATGAGCAACCAGCTGATTTGGAGGTAATGTATTGTTTTGATTGACTTTGCAAGCCTAAAGCCAAGCAACTATTTAGACAACAATATGCAATACAGTAACTGTGGTAGATTTTCCACTGTCTTATCACTGTTTTGGATCATTTTGTTGCTGTTTTATTATCTTTAAAATTAAAGAGGAAAAAGAAAACAAACTGAAGGAATTAATGAGATCCAAAATGTACAACAGATATTGTGAAGGTGAAAGGGAAGGAAATGTCTAAAACATGAAGGTGGTAGCCATTGTTAATTTCCTATTACCTCATTTTGAAGTCCTATATCATTTTCGTTTGTTTTTGGTTTTTTGTTTTTATTCTGTTTTGTTCTGTTAGATTCTATTATGTCTGATGGTATGGGAAGCTATTGCAAAGATAAGAAAATATATCATGTAAGCCATTGTTGATGTCCTCTTATCTTTTTGTAAGTCTTGTATCACTTTCATTGTTTTGTTTTGATTGGTTTTATTCTGTTCAGTTTTTTTTTTGATTATATTATGTCTTATGGTATAGCCAGCTAACCTTTTTGTTAAAATACTGAGGTGACATCTATTCTGAGAACCCTGAAAGGAAGTAAAGTACTTTTAGGAAGATAGAGATGTGTCAGGAGTTATGACTTTTAATGCTTTCTCATGGTGTTACATGAAAAACAGGTTGCAACAGCATGCCCAATGTAGTAAGTAGGAAGATCAGTTTAGTTGCCATTTAATTCATCCAAACAAAAACAATAAAGGTTTCACCAACAAAATAAGGATGGGAAGTAAAGGACTGATACATATTTGGAGGTATAACTGAGATTTGCAGCTAATAGCTGAGACATTATTAGATAGATGAATCAATGAAATATTAATAGGTTTGAGAAGGTCTGAATATCTATACAAATGCAAAGCGTTGCTACTAATACAGCAGTTGTGCTACACAAGTCTACCCCTGGTTGATACATTTAACTAACTCCTCAACATGAGAAGGAAAGCTCCACTTATATACATTTATGCACCAAGCAAATGAGGGCCTCTGATAAGTCTTATCAGGAGGATAATCAGTAACTACTGTTCCAGTTACTTTTCACTGTAACTCATCAACTGGCCAGGTTACAGCTGCTCCTTTGTCCCTCTGTAGAGGAGACAGAACTGTCCTTATAAACCTGAGCAGTATCTTCAGCTTACCAGCAGCATCTTGAACTCATGCTGATTTCATGAGAGATTTCCAAGGACCTTCAGACACCCTGGCCAGATAAGTCACCCATAGAAAACATCCTTGACAGCCTTTCTAGATTTTCAGACCTTAAGGAATTCCAAAAGATGCAGTCATGAAGCCAAAATAGCATTTCTGGAAGCCACAAATCAAACCATTTATGTGACATTGTACAGAAATTATCTGTTTTGAATTTTTTTAATTTTGGGGGGGTGATACCAGCAATTTAACTCACAACCTCACACTTGCCAAGCAGACACTTATGCCACTTAGCTAACCCCCCACACCTAATGTTCTGAAAATTTTCATCTATGAGAATGGGTATTATTTAGACATAGTCAAAATCACTACTTCATGAAGAATTTGAGGCCACCCTGACTCTAAAAGATGCTATATAAAACTCAGCTCTATTTCTAAGGCTGCTATAGAACCAAAATAAATCATTAGAAATCTGTGTCTTCATTTAGACATATATACTGTACCTCTTTTAACTGAAAATAATTCACACAACAGATTGAATTCAATGTGTTGCCTGAAGATGTTATTCTGAATAAACAGAAGTGTTATTACCTAAAATAAAAGATAAGAATATTAATTGCACAGTGATTTCATTGTTTTCACATTATCTCTACTGATGATTCTTTTAATTTTTCAATTACGACATGATCCACATATGTATATTAGTTTAATTAGAAAATATGTGCTTAAATTCTTCTATCTTGGTTAGGTTGCATTCACAAAACAAATCAACAACTCTAGGTTAGGAAAAGTGTTGTCTTTAAGACATTTCAGATCTCCATGGGAAAAGTATTTATTTTTTAGATACTGAAAAGCATGAAATAGATATTGGTGTAAAATGGATAATGTGAAAGCCTTTTCAAATTGCAAAGGTGTGTTTGCTATTTACAATGAAATTTCTCAAAGTTAGCAATCAATTCCTAAGAACATTGTAATTGTTCCAGTCTTTTTTCAAATCAGTTAAGCAATATGGGTCAAAAGAAATAAAAAGTATATATTTTTATTTAGCTTTACCCTCAACTCAACAATATGAAATGGTTGTCAAATAAAATATTCCAAAATATGGAAGATATAAGCATAAAAAAGTATTTCAGATCATTACTCATAACAGCAAAGTACTGGAAAAAACTATATATTCAGTAGTTTGAATGATTAAATCCACTCAATCAAAAACTATAAAACTTTTTTAAAATTATGATTATAAAGACTATGTAAGCCGCAGCCACCCCAGAGCAAGAACCATCCGTGTTTGCTAAGCTCTGCGCCATGTTGGAACTTGGGACACTGGGAAAATAAGCAGCTAGCTCACTGCTCTGGTAAGTGGCTGTGGCCTGGCAAGTCTTGGCTGCCCCAGAGTGAGAATCATCAGCGTTTCCTGAGCTCTACCCCATGTTGGAACTTGGGGCGCTGGGAAAACAAGCAGCCAGCTCACTGCTCTGGTAAGTGGCTGTGAGCCTTCTGGCGTGTGGGCTAAGAATCAAACATCCATCTCCCCCCACTCCCCCTGTTAGCAAATGGGAGCCAGAGATCTGAGTACCTCTTGGGAGGATCAATGTATGCAATATAGCAAATATGGGGGATTTCCTTCTACCACCTCTTAGAAGGCAAATATCTTTATCACTGTTTTGCTCTGTTCTGATTAATGGTATTGCTCTATTCAATATTCTGTTTTTTATAAGTTCAGTATTTCCTTCCATTTTGCTGTATCTGATTGAAGGAATATTGTGAAGAAAAGGAGGTATACTATTATGTGTATTACTGTTGTCCTGGTAACCTGCTGTGAGGTTTTGTACCAATTTCGCTGCACTGTCTCAATTGGCTTTATTCTGTCTTGTTCTGCTGTATTTTACTACCTTCAAAATAATAATAATGATGATTATAATAACAATTTTTTTAAAAAGAGAGATAACAAAGTAACAAAATGCCTCCAAAAACTCCCAACTCCCCAAATCTGATCCATGGGGACTGAATGAAGAGAAACACAAAAACAAAGCAACAGAATTATACAAGTTGATTAAAAAGTAAATAACAATGAAACAGATTAATAAGGTACTGAGCAAGCTGAAACATGATATAACTACACAGATAATGGACTTAAAAAGCAAATGGAGGAAAAGAAAGTGCTCTAAAGGATACAACTGCATATATGTTTAAGTATGTAGGATTGATAAGCATGTTGCTGAGTTTTTGTTTGTTGAACAAAACTGTTGCAGCCTCACTGTTTGAATGTCCACTTTGTAAGCTTTAATTTTGTAACTTGAACAACTATATCCGAGGAGACAATATGTAATTTATTAACTAGTGATTTCTTACTGTTTATTTGTTTTGAAATTCTGTACTGTTTCTACCCTTTTTTGTTTTGCTTTTTTTTCTCTTTAAATAAAAATTTTAAAAAATTATCAATCAAAAAATAAAATAAGACTATGTAACAGCATGCATAATGCTGGTGACATTAAATAATGAATTAAGCTTTAGATTACTTGTTCAAATGAATTCAATGAAGCATAAAAAGAAAATGCATTTATTAATAAGGCCAAATATCTATAGACTGGTTGAAGTATTTAATCAAGATAGTGGCAGAGTGTATGTTCATACTCATATGTGTGTATATATATATAGAGAGAAAGAGAGAGACAGACAGAGACAGAGAGAGACAGAGAGTAACAGAAGCAATAGAGGAATCTATGCAATGCTATTAACACTGTATTTGATGTTGAACCTGACCTGTGGTGAAAGGTTGCTTTATGCAATTCTAGATTCAATCTTTTTGCCTTCTCCATGGGCGTGCTATGTGACACATCGTGACAACATCAAGGCTGAGTGTGGACCAACTAGGCTAGTCTTATTTTGTTGTATACCCTTCCACTTTACATTTGTATGAAAATTCCTAGAAACCAACAAAATAAAGAGCAACTCTTTGTAAAGCCAAGGTTGTGTGTCCATCGTGCTTTCGTGTTCAGTTTAAAATGACCAGTGATCAGTCCTTTGTAAGCATCATACCTGATATCATATAACTGATTTTCTTCTTTACCAAATATATCAGTTAATGGTGATGACCTATTACTGTTTCCATTTCCTTCCTCTCCCTGTCTTTCTCTTTCTCTCTCTCTTTCATACTAGTGATTGAACCTGGGTTTTTTTTTTTTTTTTTTTTTTTTGCCTTTTCACCAAGCTCCTCACCTCCTTTTTATTTTAAATTTTGAGACAGGGTTCCACTATGTTGCTAAGGCTCTCAGACAGGCTTGAACTTGTGGTCCTCTGGGCTCTTGCTCCTAGATTGCAGGATTACAGGCCTGTGTCACAACCTCTGGTTTATTACTATATTTTGAAAGTGATTGTGTGATTTTTTTTTTCCTTCTGACATTAACATCTTCTCATTCCACTGTTCTCCCTAGTGCATCCTTATCCTCCAGACTATTAATGGAATATCTGCTACAAATATGCACTTGTTAGGACAATGGAAGCTTTCATTTCAGAGATCCTTGTTTCTGAGTCACTGGCTTATGTGTGTCGCTCCCTGAAAAGTGAGTGTGATATATAAGCAAAAGCCACCCTGAGGTCACATAGGTTTAAAATTTACCTCTACAGTTTCTATATGATCTTATTACACTTTTGCTGCCTTAAGATTGTTGAAAATACTTGAGATTTTTCACATTTTTCATATCTAAAAGAATTGTTGTATCTTTTTTCAACAACCTACTTTGTTATGGAAAGGATTGTGGAAGCTGGCTATAATATCAACAGACTTAAACAAGGAAAGAAATGAGAAAATTAGGACAAAATAAAAACAATGGTAGAACAATGAGTTGCTGCTAGGATGAAGATAGAGTCCACGTTGCATTTTTTTAGTGTCCTGAGAACTAAGTTGAATAGCTGGGTCAGCTTCTACAGCAATAATGCAGAACTGATAATTATCACTGGTAATACAGTTGTTCAGGGGAAGTTTCTAATAAGAGACTTTAATGGAACAAACTTATATTTCCATAAAAATAAAGAGCAACTCTTTGTAAAGCCAAGGTTGTGTGTCTGTTGTGCTTGTGTCCAGTTTAAAATGACCAGTATCAGTCCTTTGTAAGCATCATACCTGATAATCATATAACTGATTTTCTTCTTTGCCAAATATATCAGTTAATGGTGGTGGCCTATTACTGTTTCCATTTCCTTCCTCTCCCTGAAGGCCCTCCACTATTTCTTCTCATAATCAGGCCTAAAGGCAGAGAAAACTTTCCCACTCAGGAAAAAGTTGCCATTTCTGTCAAGTTCAATGACCCTGAACCTGGAAAGCTGAACTGGTAGGTGAACAGCATTAGTTGGTGCAGTTTCTTCAGTGCAGGAAAGAATTTCCAACCAGATTCACAATGCATAGGGCACATGAGCAGCATTTACTAATAAAAATGAAGTTTCAGAATATAAGGAACTTGGAGTCCCCTGCCTACTTCCCCTTCTCTAGGAAAGGAGCCCAGTTCCTTGGACAAGATGCTCCTTGCCTTTCTTTACAAAGCAACAGTTCAAGTAGGCCCTCGCTTTCCCCCAAGGAACTTGTGCATTTAGATGTCAAATTAAGCTGTTCTGATTGCCTGAGTTTCTCCTCATCAACAGACTTTTCAAGGAGTTTCTGATTCATGATAATCAGGAAATTTGGAGTATACATCTTATTTTGAAAAGTGAAAGAAAAATCAAAACGATGAACAGAGGAGAAAGTTTCCCTTTAAAAACACAAATTAGTAAAGTTTATCTGTTTTCATTTTAATAAACTTGAGTTACATGTATACTCCCAAGTAACAGAGCCAAATTAAGATAGTGAATCATTTACTATACTCCTTGCCCCAAATCCTATTTTTTCCTTTGCAAGTAGCTACTCTCTCATGTTCATTCACAGATAACCCCTGATCTATTTTCTATAACTGAGAGTAGTAGTGCCTCTTCTCAGATTTTATGTAAAGTTATATGATGCTTTTTTACAAACTCAGCTAAATGTTTCTGAGATTCAATTTCTGAGTAGTCTTTTTGTGACCGAATAGTACTCCATTACAGAAACATACTTCAGTGTGTTTGTACATGGTCATTTGTATTATTTCAGTTTTAAGCTATTATTAATGAAGATGTTAAGAACATTAGAGTCCAAGTATTTCTGAGACCATATGTCCTCATTTCTTTTTAGTAAATACCTAGGGGCAGAACTGCTGTGTCATATAGTAAGCATATTTTTAACTCTGTAAGAAACTGCCCACTGCTTTCAAAACAAGCTATACCCCTTCACATTTTTATCAGTAATGCATGAGACTTCCATCTGCTTCAAACTATAGCTCTGGAATGGATATGGAGTGGTGTTTCATTGTGATTTTAATTGTATTTTCCCAATATCTAGTAAATGTTGAGTATTTTTATGTATTTATTGGTCATTCATTAAGTAGTTTTGTAAAGCATTTACTTATGTATTTTGCCCATTTTGAAAATAGTCATCTGTCTTGTTATTATGAATTGTAAAAGTTAACTTTGAAGACCTCCCAAAAAGGACTCCCAAAAACTGTCTCAGAAAATGCCAAGGACCATGGGATTTTAATGAGGGGTGAATGGCAATGTGTTTTTTACTGTAGTAATTACTTTCAATTTAAATATTCAGCCTATATGTTGATCATTTTTTGAATAAATGTTATCACAATAAACACTGTGAATATTTGTTTTTCTGTTTTCCTAGATGCATTTCTTAAATAGCTAAAGTTTATACTTTTGATGAAATTAATTTTCTTCATGTTTATCAGTTTGTGCTTTATGTGACCTAGAAAAGTCTGCCTATCCCATAATCATGAAGGCTTTCTCTTGTGTTTTCCTCCCACATTTAAATTTAAATCATTCTCCAATTTTTGTACCTGATGTGAGGAAAACATTGAGATTCCTTGTTGTAATTACATGTCTGTTTAGTTATTCAAGAACTATTTGTGATAGACTGTCTTAGTTGAATCACATTTCCACACTTACAAACACTTGATTGGTCATAATTATGTGATAAATCACTAGACTCCCTTTTCTAGTCCCATTTGTATGGGAAAGCTGAATTATCTTTACCATTATTTGATAGGAACCATTAATGTCGAATAGTCCTAAGTCTTGTGTTTTTCTTTGTTTTATTCCCCCATTGGTTTAACTATTCTATGTTTTTGGCATTTCCATATAAATTTTAAAATCAACCAGTCAATTTCCATGCCAAATACCTGCTGAGATTTGATTAGCACATTCTGCTACAGATAGCTAAGATGAAGTTCATATGCAGTCAAGGAGGAATGGGGCCCTTGAGGAAGTCAGTGCAGAAGCTGAGACACACAAAGACTGAGTCTGGAGGTGAATTTGAAGAGACTCTGGCCTCAAGATGGAGATGAAATAAGCAGACTTGTAAATAGCAATTTGAGATTATATTGTAATTAACAGCACCTGTAAGTCCAGTAGGCATCACATGCATAGGCAAGTGATTACAACATCTGGAACCATATTCCCCTGCCTTTTCAAAAAACATTTGTCTTTTCCACACACTGTATTCTTGCTATATGACTGGTTACTCTATTACAGTAATGGTAAACCTTTTAGAGACAGGTGCCCAAACTACAGTGAAAAATTCACTTATTTATTGCAAAGTTCCAATACTGCAATTAAACTTGAATAGTGAGGTTTTAATTTAGAAAAAAATTCATACATTAACATTTTTGTCTTAAAAACACAATAACACACATGTCACAGGCTTGCCACCACTGCCCTATTGGATCAATATTAGCCAAGTGACTGTACTTGTAAACCTACAGGTTGATTGTAATTTGACCCACATTGTAATCTTTTTGTGATTCTTCTGTATAAAGAGCCTTGCTGGCCACCCACTTGGGACACTTCCTAGAAACCTAGGAGATATTGCTCCTATTTCCAATAAAACTCTTAATTTCTTCCTTTGGTTCCCAACTTCAATTTTGTGAGACTACAAACTAGTCTGTCTGACATCTCACAAATTGGAAGTTATTTGAGTAGAATTGACATGGTAACCTACTGCATTTTCCAGTCAATAAATATGGTATACTTTTATGCTTAATTTATTTCAACCTATTTTTGTAGTTTTTACTTTTTTATGTTTTGGGGGAGAGATTTGTGGCTGGAACTCATGACTTTGTGCTTGCCAGGAAAGTGCTTGTGCAAGTGAGCTAAATCCCCAGCCAATTATTTTGTAGTTTTTTAAAATTACTTTTTATTTAATAAGCCAAACAGAAAAAAAAAAGATTAGAAATGATACAGAATTAAAAAAAAAGGAACTCAACACTACTTAATATATTGCATATTGTTATCTTAGAAGTAGTTGTTCAAGTTACAAGATTTAGGCACAAAAATAACCAAAATATGATGGCACAAACTGTTTTTTTTTTTTTATAAACTAACAGAGGTTGATAGTAATCTATCTTGCATACAAATACATACATACCTTTATATATGTTTATCAACATGCATATAATCTTTTCTTCCTTTTCTCCTTTCCCCTATCCCAGTTGTTTTTGACTTTTTATCATGTTCTTTCCTTTTCATTATTACAATATATATTGTACGTTTTGGATCTTATTACTCTTTCAACCTTGTATTTTTATTATTTTTTATTATAGGGAGACAATATATTTGTAAATATGAGTTTATTTCACTTGTAAGTATGCTCTCAAGTTTTCTTCATTTACCTATAAAAGCCTGAAGATGTGTCCTTCTTTATAGTTGAGTAATACTTCATTGTATAAAAATACCGTATCTTTTTTATCCTTTCTGTGGTTGATGGGCATCTGAGTTGTTTCCAGCATTCAGCTATGGGTGCACATATATTTCTGTGGCATGACATTTTCAATTTTTCTGGGAACATACTGAGAAAGGAAATAGCTGGATTGAATGGGACTTCAAATTCTAGCTTTTTGAGGAATCTCCACACTGATTTCCACAGTGGTTGCACCAGTATACACTCTCACCAGCAGTGGAGAGGTGTTCCTTTTTCCCCACAGCCCTGCCAACATTTGGTATCAGTTGATTTCTTGATGGCAGCCATTCTTTCTGGAATGAGATGGAATCTCAATGTTGTTTTAATTTGCATTTCTCAAATGACCATTGATGGTGAACATTTCTTCATGTATTTATTTGCCATTTGTATTTCTTCCTCTAAGAAGTGTGTGTTCATCTCAGATGCCCATTTTTGGACTGGATCTTTGAATTTGAGGGGCCTGTTTTTCAGTTCTTTGTATGTTCTAGATATAAGTCCTTTGTCTGAGGGCCAGCTAGCTAAAATTCTTTCCCATTCTGTGGGTTTTCTCTTCATTTTATTGCTGATTTCTTCTGAAGTACAAAAACTTTTAAATAAAATGAGATCTCAATTGTTGATTCTTTGAAGTACTTCCTGTGCAGTTTGTATTTTGTTCCTGAACTCTTTGCTTAGCCCATGTCTTCAAGATTTATATCTATCTTGTCTTCCAGTGGATATAATGTTTCTATTTTAGTATTTAGATCTTTGATCCATTTTGATTTTAGTTTAGCGTATTGTGATAAACATGGGTCTAGTTTCAGTGTTCAGCACATAAAAAGCCAATTTCTCCAGCACCATTTATTGAAGAGGCTTTCTTCCAGTGAACACATTTAGCCCCTTTATCAAAGATAAGGTGGTTAAATGTCTTTATAGTTGCATCTGCATTTCTAAATCTGTTCCACCGATCCTCAAGTCTGGTTTTTTTTTTGCCAGTACCATGCTGATTTTATCACTGTAGCTTTGTAGTATAATTTTAAGTCAGGGATTGTGATGCCTCTTGCCTTGCCTTTGCTGCTCAGGATTGCCTTTGCTATTCTAGGTCTCTTCTGTTTCCAAATGAATTTTAGGAATGCATTCTCTAGCTCTGTAAGATTTGTTAATGATATTTTAACTGGGATTGCATTAAATCTGTATAACAATTTTGGGAGTATGGCCATTTTCACAATGTTGATTCTTCCTATCCAAGGGCAAGGGATATCTTTCCATTTTGTGACATTCTCTTAAATTTCCTTTTTTAGAGTACTAGAGTTTTCAACAGATAGGCCTTTTACATCATTTGTTAGGTTGATTACTAAGCATTTCATTGTTTTGGATGCTATTATGAAAGGTATCATTTCCATACTTTCTCCTTCAGTGAGTTTGTTGTTTGTGTACAGGTATGTTATTGGTATTTGAGTGTTAACTTTGAGTGTAACTGCTGAATGTGCTTATTAACTCTAGTAGTCTTTTCATGGAGTTTTTAGGATCTTCTATGTAGAGTATCATGTTATCTGCAAATAGTGATAATTTAACTTCTTCCATTTCTATCCTTATTCTTTTATTTCTCTCTCTTGTCTAATTGCTCTGGCTAATGTTTCCAGAACTATATTGTATAGGAGTGGTGATAGTGGACATCCTTGTCTTGTTCCTGATTTGAGAGTGAATGCTTTCAGTTTTTGGCCTTTTAGTATAATGTTGGCTGTTGGTCTGTCATATATGGCTTTTATCAGATTGAGGTACTTACCAACTACTCCCAAGTTTCTGTAAGGTTTTTATCATGAACAAGTGTTGGACTTTATCAAAAGCTTTTTCTGCATTTATAGAGATGATCATGTGATTTTCATTTTTGGCTCTGCTTGCTATTATGTATTACATTTATTGATTTGCATATGTTAAATCATCCATGCATTCCTGGGATAAACCCCCACTTGGTTATGATGTATAATCCTCTTGATGATTTGCTGTATTTTATTTGCCAGTATTTTGTTGAGAAATTCTGCACCGATGTTCATTAGAGAGATTGGCCTACTGTTCTTCTTTTTGGTTGGGTCTTTCTCTGGTTTTGATATCAAAGAAATACTTGCCTCAAGGAATGAGTTAGGGAGAATTGAGAAATACTGCCATTAAATCTTCTCTAAATTTCTTATAGAATTGAGCTGTGAATCCATCAGGACCTGGGCTTTTCTTTGTTGCTAAATTTTTAATCACATTTTCAATTTCAGTAGCTGATATTGGATTATTCAAAATTGTTATATCTTCTTGATTGAGCTTTTGTAATTCATATGTTTCTAGAAATCTGTCCATTTCCTCTGTGTTTCCACCCTATGTAAGTAAAGATATTCAAAGTAAGTATTCATGATCTTGTGAATTTCCATGGGATCATTAGTAATTTTACCCTTTTCATTCCTTATTCCATGAATTTGAGTTTTTTCTTTTTCTTGATAAGGTTGGCTGGAGGTTTATCAATTGTGTTCATTCTCTCAAAGAACCAGATCTTTGATTTATTAATTCTTTGTATTGTTTTCTGAGTCTCAACTGCTTTAATTTCTGCTTTGATCTTTATTTATTTCTTCTATGAGCTTTGGGTTTGACTTGCTCTTCTTTTGCTAGAAGCTTGAAGTATAGCATTAGGTTATTTGTGCTTGTTCTGTTTTCTTGATGTGACAACTTATTGCTATGTATTTCCCTCTTAGGGCCACTTATATTGCACCCCACAGTTTCAGTATGTTGTATCTGCATTTTCACTGAATTGTAAATATTGCTTAATTTCTTCTTTAATTTCAACTGTAATATGTTGATTGTTCAAGAGGTTATTTAATTTCCATGTATTTATGCAGATTTTGCAATTCCTTTTGCCATTAATTTCCAATTTCAGTGCATTATGTCAGACAATATGCATGAGATAATTTCAATTACTTTGAATTTACTTAAAAATGTTCTATTGGCTGATATATGGTCTATTTTGGAGAATGTCCCATATGCAGCTGAGAAGAATGTGTATTCTGATGTGGTTGTGTAGAACACTCTATAAATATCTACTAAGTCACAGGTTTGATTAAGTTCTGTTATTTCTTTGCCAGTTTTTTGTCTACTTGATCTGTCTCTTTCTGACAATGGGGTATTAAGGTCCTCTATTACAATTGTATTGTTGCTTATTTGGTTTTTCATGTCTATTAGTATTTGTCTTATATAGTTGGATGCTCCAGTATTTGGTGCATGTATGTTTATGCTTGTTAGCTCTTCCTCTTGAATTATTCCCCTGACAAGTATGTAGTGACCTTCTTTATCTCTTTTGATCATTTTTGGTTTGAAGTTCACATTATCTGCAAACAGAATAGCTACCCCTGCTTTTTTCTGGGTTCCTGTTGCATGGTTTTCCATGCTTTGACTTTTAGTCTATGGATTTCCTTTTGAGTCAGATGTGTTTCTTTTATACAGCATATTGTTGGATCCTGTTTCTTGATCCATTCTGTCCATCTATTTCTTTTAATAGGTGGGTTGAGGCCATTTACATTGATAGATATAACTAACATATACTAGCTCAACTTTGTCATGTTATTTTCCTGTTTATGGTTCTCTGTTTTTCCTCCTTGTTTAATTGCTTGCCCTGTCTAGTGGTTTCTGTCTGTTGTGGTTCTGGGAATTATAGACATTTTTTTCTCTCTAGTATGTTTTTCATTACTCTTTCTAGGGTTGGTTTGATGGACACAAGTTTCTTCAGTTGTTCTTTATCATGGAAGTATCTTATTTCTCCATTAATTTTCCAAGAAAGTTTCATAGGGTACATCAATCAGGGTTAAAAGTTGTTTTCTTTCAGGCCTTGAAATCCTCCAAGCTCATCTTAATGTGAGGATTTCTGTTGAAAAGCCTGCCATGATTCTAATGGGCTTTCCTAGATAGGTGAATTTTTTTTTCTCTAACGGCTTTTAATATTCTGTTTTTATGCTGTATGTCTGGGATCTTATTATATGTCTGGATGTAGATTTATTTTGGTTATGGCTGGCCTTCTATATGCCTTATCTGTTTATCAGTTTCTTTTCCCATCTTTGGAAATTTTCTGCTATTCTGCAAATAGTTTTGTCATTTGCATTGACCCCTGAATTTTCACTGATGCCTATTAGTCTTATATTGTTTCTCTTTGTATCACCTTGAAGCTGTTGAATTGTCATTTCATGCTGCCATGTTATTTTTAAAAGTTCCTTCCTGTCATGATTGCTAGCTGCAATCCTGTCCTCAAGGTCTGAAATTCTGTCTTCAGCTTCATTCAGTTTCACCAGCTTTCAATAGAATTTTTTTTATTTCTCGGATATCTCTTTCAATTTGTTTCATGCATTCTACTTCTTTTCTATATTGTTCATTCAAAGTTTCCATCACTTTCCCATGCTCCTGTACTTTCTTATCTATGTCTTCTCTAGCTATACTGAGCAACTCCTTTATTAAAGTTGTCATTTCTTTACATGAGAGATTATTTCTAATTTGATTTCCTCTATAGCCTCATGGATTTCTTATCATTTCAGAAATTTCAAGTGTATATATGACTTTAATGTCCTCAGTGTCTCTCATACTTGTTCCTGATTGCATTTTGCTGTTTCATTTTGTCATTTTCACTTATTTGGCTAATATTTGGTCTTTCAATCCTACTAATCTCAACTGTCCATAGTACGTATCTTAGGGTCCTACTGTGTAGTTGATGTTTGTCAAATTGCTGGGTCCCACAGTAAAGGGGAGGGCAATTCACCTGAATTCCTCCAGAAGGGCCTGCTGAGTGAGTCCTATATTCTTCCTAGGTTGACTAGCTTAAGAGCATTTATGTAAATCAACCCTTAGTTCCTGTTGTTTCTACAGCTTCAGGCTGTTCCAGGCCACCATATCTACCTGGCCTCAGCTGGGACCCTACTGTGTCATTTGGTGTCTCACATGCCCTTCTGACTTTCTCTGGGTTAGGAGAGGCCTTATCAGCACACTCCTCAACCCACCTGGTGTTTTCTGTATGGAGGAAGGGCTCACCTACACTTTTGCTAGGCTTGCTAAGGTCCTACAGCTGGGGAAAGTTTGCTACTGTTTACCCAACAAGGTCCTCTATTTGAGGGGGAAACTGACCACACTGTCATAAACCCATTGAGGTCTTCTGTGTGGGTGAGGGGTTACGGAGTATCCAGTCAGCCCAGCAAGGTTCTGCAGGTGGTGAAAGGGGTTGCTGATTATCAGTAGGCTGCTGCAGTCTTTTAGGTGGGGGAGAAGGGTAACCTATGATCTTGCAAATGTCCCAGGTCTGAGTGGTAAGGAGGAGGGGCAGCCGATGATTTTGCTGCCTCCCAGGTCCAAGGGGGAAAGACATGGGGCTATTTTGTAGTTTTTAAAAGACAAATCTTATAAAAATATTTTTACATTTATTCCTAATTTATATTTTAGCTGGTATAGATGTGTGTTTGATAAAGTTTTAGTTACAATTATTATTACTAAGATATAGAAGTACAATTTTTAATCAACCTTGAACTCTACAACTATGCCTAACTCATTAGTTCTAGTAAACAGATTTTTTTTAGTTCCCTAATGATTTCTACACAATGATCCTGTTATATATATGAAGAAAATTTTATTTATTCATCTCTATGTAATATATCTATTTTTATATTATTGCATTGGCTATGACTTTAAGTATAATTTTGAAGAGAAGTGGCCATAATGGCATTTTTCTTCCTCATCTTGCTTTTTCACCATTATTTATGGGAATGGCTTTGAGCCTTTTGTAGTTATCATTTATCACACTGATTGAATTCCTTTTCTTAGTTTTCATAAAGTTTTTAGAATGAGTCTTAAATTTTGCCAGGTGATTTTTTTTTTTTGCATCTATTGAAAGAGTCACATGGAATCTTTCTCCTTTGTTAATATGATGATTGTATGAATTTTATACACCAAAGTAACCTCAGGTTCTTGGCATCAAACCTGCTTAGTTATGATATGTTATTCTTATTATGAGTTGCTGTTCGATTTGCTGATATTTTGTTAAGGAATGTTGTCTCTGAAATGAGTAGTGTTCTTCTATAAGTTAATTTCATACAATATTTGTCTCTTTTTGGAAATATTGCCTTTATAAAATAAGTTGTGTTTTGGGGACCAGGGATTTAGCTCAGTGGTATAAGTGGCTTGCCTGGCAAGCGCAAGGTTGTGAGTTTGATCCCTGGTACAAAAAAAAAAAAAAGGTTGTGCTTTTTCCCTCATTATCACCTAAGAAGTTAAAGAATTAGAACTATCATCTTTTTAAACATTTTGTAGAATTCACCAGTGAAACTATCTGAACTTGGCATTTTCTTTCTGGGAAGAATTTCAATTTAAGTTTAATTTTCATAATAGATATGTTTTTTCAATTTCCCTAATTCTCCTCATGTCTATTTTGATAATTTAAGAAACTTTCCATTTAACCTAAATTGTCAAATTTATTAACATAAAGTCATTAACCTACTTACTACTGTAAATAGGATCTACAGTGATGTCATTTGTCCTTTTTATATTAATTTTAAATGTTTTATTTTCTACCTAAATATCTATGATCTATTCATTTTGTATAGATGTAATACTTCCTTTTTGATTTCTGTTCATGTTTCACTGAATTTTTCTTTTCTTTAAAAATTTTTAATTTTTATTTTAAAAAGAATAAAACAAAACAGAATAGAACAAAGCAAATCATAACAGTATAATGCAAGCAACACAGAACTTCACAACAAGACAACATAAAATCAACAGTGGTTACCATAATTTCTTTTGTTTTCTTCAAAATAGTTGTCTATATCTTCACACAAAATCATATCAAACATAATATAATAGTATAAAACCAATCAAAAGAACACATTACAGGACTTCAAAACCAGATAACAGGTAATGAATAAAAGTTACTATAATGTCTCATTTTCTTCAAAACAGTTGTCCATATTGTCACACATAATAAAATCAAATAAAACACAAGAGAATAAAACCAATCAAAACAAAAGGATAAAAACATTACAGGACTTCAAAACAAGATTATAGGAAATCAACAAGTCTACCATAATGTCTCATTTTCTTCAAAATAGCTGTTCATACCATCACACATTCTAAAAACTTTATGAAAATCAAACAAAAAAACCAGAATAAAACCAATTAAACAAATGAAAGCATTATAGGACTTCAAACCAAGATAATAGGAAACCAAGCATGATTACTATAATACATCCCATTATGGGCCAGGGATTTAGCTGAGTGGTATAAATGCCTGCCTGGCAAGGGTAAGGTCATGAGTTCAATCCCTGGTACCACCAAAAAAACAAAATAAATAAATAAAACATCTCTTTATGTTCAAAATAGCTGCCCATACCACCAGATACAGTAAAATCTAACAAAACAATACAGAGCAAAACTAAACCTAACAAATTGTGAAAACAATAGAAGAGTTCAAGATAAAACAATAAGAAATTAACCATGTTCCCCTCCTACATGTTTCCCCCTTATCACTTTATAGTATATATTGGGCTCCCACTAACTCCTTTTATTTATTATGCTAGGATTCACCCATATGAATTCAAACTATTTTGCTGATGAATATGACCTCCAGTTGTATCCATTTACCTACAAGAGCCTCAAGATTATTGTACTTTATAGCTGGGTAGCTTTCCATTGTATGAAACACCATATCTTTCTTATTCATTCTGTGGTTGATGGGCAAATTACCACTGTTTTTTGTCTAGTCTCCTGTCATGTGGAACAATTTTCTCTCCATTGATTTTCAGTCTATGAATTTCCTTTCCAGTTAAATGTGTTTTTTGTAAACAGTATATTGATGGATTTTGTTTCTTGATCCACTTTCCCTATGTTTCTTTTTATTGCTGAATTGAGGCAATCTACATTAATGGTTACAACTGGCATACACCAATTTGTCTCTCCCATGCTATCCTCCTGTTCTTGGCCCTCCATTTTTTCCCTTCATTTACTTGCCTGTCTTGTTTACGATCTTCCTCTGCTGCTGTTCCTGGAACGATGGTCATCTTTATCTCTCTCTAGAATATCCTTTAGCACTCTCTGTAGGGTTGGTTTGCTGGTCATGAATTCCTTCAGCTGTTCTTTATCATGGAAGTATCTTATTCTTCCATCAATTTTGAAAGATAGTTTTGCAGGGTAGATCAATCTGGGTTGGAAGTTTTCTTTCAAGGTTTGAAACACTTCAAACTCTTCTTGATTTGCTGATTTGAGTTGATGAGTCTGCTGCGATTCTGAACGGTTTTCCTTTATAGATCTGTTTTTTTCTCTAACAGCTTTTAATATTCTTTTATCATGCTGAATTTCTGAGATCTTGATCATTATACATCTGGTTGTAGAGTTACTGTGGTAATGGCTAGTTGGAGTTGTATATACCTTGCTTATCTGCATGCCAGATCCATTTCCCATGTTTGGGAAGTTTTCTGCTATTACCTCTATAAATAGCCTTTTAATTTCATTTGTGTTCATCCCTGCTTCTTCACTGATACCTACCACTGTTAAATTATTTCTCTGTGTCATCTTGTAGCTGTTGAATTGTTATTTCCTGAGTCCTTGTTATTTTAAGAGATCTTTCCTTTCACAATAACTAGCTGCAATCCTGTCTTCAAGGTTTGAAAGTCTATCTTCTCTTTCACGTGGTTTTGCCAGCTTTTGATTGATTTTTAATTTCCTGAATATCTCTGTAAATCTGTTTCATGCATTGTAATTCCTTTCTATATTGTTCATTTAAGGTTTCCAACATTTTTCTTTGCTCCTCTTTTTTGTTATGTTTTCTTCAGATATGAGAAGCAATTCTTTCATGATGTTTGCGATTTCTTCTTTTATCTGAGACATTATTTCTGATTTGATTGCTTTTACAATCTCATGAAGTTGTTTATTTATTTCACTTGCTATCCTCTCAGAGATTTCCATTTTCTTCCATGACCGTATCTCCCAGACTTGTTCTGTGTGGGCTCAAGTTTTGAGATTGTCTTTTGCTTCTTCATCTTGACATTCTCCTGGGTTCTTCCCAACAGGCTGGTTGTGGGAACACAGGCACTTCCCATGTTGGCAGTCCCTCTGTGGTGTAGGGGAATAAGACAGGCAACTGGGTTTCTCTGACCCCAGGTTTACAAGGAGGTAGCAGGGCATGGGTTGGGCTTCTCCAGACCTGTGCAGCTACACCGGGGCTTCCCCAGTGGCAAGGGGTACATCATGGTGGGGCTTCTCTTAGCATGTGTGTCTACACTGGGACTCCCGTGATGGTGGCAGGCACACAGGGATGTGTTTCTCTGATTCTTCTGGTGGATGATGGTGGACAAAAGGAAGCAAGGGTGCACCAATGGTGGTCTATGTACCTGAGTTCATGTTCCTGCTTCTGCTGGCTGCCTACAGAAAGCAAGCTTTTTGTGGCAGTGGCAGATCTGCTGGTTCTCTCTGCCCACACTGGCTTCCCATGGGAAGCAGCCTTCTGGTGGTGGCGACCAGCAGGCAGAGGAAGAACTCTGAATTTTTCTTCTGATTTTTATCTTCTCCTTTCATCTATATACTCTGGATTTACTTCATTCCTTTTTCTCTAGCTACTTAAGAAGTAAATTTAGCTGTGGTACAATGTTTTGAATTCTTCAAGGAAGATACCCAGAAGAGAACAGCTGTGTCAAATGGGCCTTCTAATTATAGTGTTTATAGCTGCTAAACCTTGGAGACAACCCAAATGCCCATCAACAAAGGAAAGGATAAAAAAGATGAGGTCTTTTTTATACAATGGAGTACCACTCAGCCATAAAGAAGGATAAATTTGAGACATTTATAGGTAAATGGAAACATCTTGAGACCATACTCATAAGTGAAATAAATCAGACTCATATCATACTGATTCCTTGGTATGTGAAACTGAAAGAGTAAATAAAGAGCAAAATGTACATTAGATATTGTGAAATGGGTAGAAACTGTTGCAAAAGAAAGAAGAATTAAGGCAAGGGAAAGGGGAAAGAATGAAAGGGAAAAAGAAAAAGTACAACATAGTTATACTACTAGTTTCCCTCAGTTCACTGAAAAGAAATGTTTGTGCTAATATCATTTAGAGAATTTTTTATGCTTTGTAACTCTGAGAAACTACTTTGATCATAATAATATGCAATGTAATAACTATTGTTATTCTCTATTATTTTGTTATGAAATTTCATTTTTTCCATAATATAAAAAAGATCATGTGATCTTTCATCTTTTCTAATATAGCATTTAATATTTTAAATTTCCCATAAACAACGATTTAGTTGTACCATATGCATTTTGATACATTTTACTGTCACTTTTTGGTTCAAAATATTTTCTAATTTTCCCTTTTATTTCTTCTTTAACCCATAAAATGTTATTTAATTTCAAATATTTGAAAAATTTTAAGATTTTCTAAATTTTCAACATGTTTCTAAATTCTAGTTGTTTTATGATCAGCATATATTATGTGCAATTTCAATTCTTTATTTATATAAAGACTTATTTTATATTTCAAAGAACTGTTTATCCTGATCAGTAGTCTATGTCCTCTAAAAATCTAAATTCTGTTTTAGTTTAAGTTGGTTGACAATTTTGTTCTAACCATATAAATATCTGTTGATTTTCTTTGTCTACCTGTTCAGTCAATACAGAAAGAAATTTACTGAAACTATTATTGTTGTTCTTTTTCTTCTATAAGACATATATATTCTTTTTTTTTTTTTGTACCAGGAATCTCTACTTATTTTTTTTCTTGTATTTGAAACACTATTTTTGGGATTAGGAATGTGACATTTTAGGTGAATTCAAGTGTCCCATCTCTCTATTTGGGTTTTACTGGTAGCATTCTATATATAATTCCTTATTGCCCCACGTCCTGCCTTCTATTGGATTAAATATTTTCTTATTTTCCATTTCACGCCATGCATTAGCTAATTAGGCTACTCTCATTTACTCTTTGAATAATTACCTGGTGGTTTCTAACATATATGTGTTATTAGAGTCTACTTTCAAACAATATTAGACTACTTACTGTAGGATAACCTTATACAACTATACTTCTCTGACCTTAGTGCTATAGTCATAAAGTTTATTTCTGTGTTATAAATCTAACACTACTGTGCTGATATTTTATACTAAATATTCAATTATACTATAAAAATGTTTAATAAGTTACATTTTCCTCAGTCTGAAGTATCTTTTACTGTTTCTTGTTTTTTTGGTTTTTTTGGGGATCGAACTGGGGATCAAACTCATGACCTAGCGCTTGCCAGGCAGGTGCGTATGCTGCTGAGCTAAATCCCTGGCCCTTGAAGTATCTTTGAGAATGCAGAATTTCCTGCTGTGAATTATCTGAGTACACTATTTGCCTGAACACTCCTCTATTTCCCTTTGGTTTTGAAAGGTATTTTCAATGAGTAAGAAATTCTTGGTTTGCAGACTTTCCCCCCCAATATTTAAAGATATGTTTCACCACCTTTTCAGTTACATGGAGATTTCCATGGTCTTCCTTTTCTTTCTTCTCTCATATACAATGCCTATCCTTAACAGATAAACAATCTTCAGATTTTTCTCACAAAAAACTGAGACTCACTTTTTCATTTCATTCTCTGTATTTCCATTTGAACGGTTTCTAATGCTATGTATTCGGCTTCACTGTCATATTTCCCTGTAATAATTACTGTTTACTGCATCAATTAAATATTTTCCTTTAAATTGTTTTTAATGTATAAATTTCACTAGTTTCTAAGTGTATTTTCCATACCTTACATCATGACATTCATATTGTCTTTTGAATCCTTAATGTACTCACAACACATCTTTTGAAGTTCTGGTCTTCTAGCTTTATTATTTCTATATTTTCTGGATCTTTGGCATGTTCTTTCCAAATAATGAGTGCATTTTACTATTCCTTCATATGTCCTGTAATTTTTTATTGCAAATTAACCTTTATGATGTTTGAGTATTAGGTTTTGTTGTCTGAACCAGTATGAGACTTAAGTCTCATACTTTAGTGCATTGGAGAATGCACTAAAATTACTCAAGGACCAAGTTAATTTCTTTTGAAGCTTGTTTTGAAGGTGTATTAGGGAAAGTATAGTATTGCTTTGCTTTACAAATAGTTTTGCCCTAAAACTAAACCATGATCTTTCAGCAGACTATACCCTATTCTCCCATTGTTCATCCTGGTTGAAAGCTGAACATCCTCTAGATGTGTAAATTCTGAGAATTGTTCAGCATACAAATTCTATACTGTTTTTTTCTCAGCCTCATGGAATTCTACACTTTACATGTACAATTTATCAGTACACAATACCAAGGTGACATTGATGAATCTCTGCAGAACTGTTTTCTGTTTTCGTGCAGACCCTGGTATTTCACACTGCAAATTCCAGTCTCCTCAACCCAAACAGACTTTGATCTTTGTTTTCTCAACTCAGTGAAATCAGGCTCCTCTCTAGTTTCTACTGCCTGGAGAACTGCCCAGAAAATGCCTTCTGGCAGAAAGCCAGGGTGGAAGGCTCACTTTCCTTGTTCCTCTCCTCTTGAGACTATCAGTCTTATTCCAACTTTTGTCTAATATCTAAAAACAGTTTTCCAGTTGTTTATAGCAAGGTATCAAATCTGGTGTTTGCTAGTTATGTCATCATGGTTTGGGTGAAGCATCCCTTTAAGAAAGACAAAATGTAGTTACTTTATTAAGGATATGGCAGAAATATCAAAGTGAACTGCTTTTTCCAATTGCACCACAGATGTAAAGTGGATTTGATTCTACAAATTGTGTAACTACAAATAGATTTCAGTGGACCCTCTTTTTTTTCCATTAGAAATTCTCCAAAATGTAGATACAGGAACCAGGTACAGATGATTTAATGAAAGTTAAAATGATACTTCTATTGAAATTTGCATTTAAAATATTTTTTCCCTTATTAAGAAATTGTTTTCTGTTGTAAAGGAAGATTTCCACTAAAAACAGATTTTATTGTTCTGTTTTATAATGGAGAGGGGAATGTCTAATCCCTGCTAGACAATTACAAAGAACAGTTTTTCTGCTTTGTCTTTTTCCTTTCCATTTGATTAATCTTTAATGACTATTTCAAGGTCCAACTCAGGTCCACTTCTCTAGGGAATCTTAGCCAATGATTTCTTCCCTATTTGAGTTATAATAAAGCTAAACAACTGCCAAACAAGACACCAATCAGAGCCTAGAAGTGCATGGAAATTTCTTGCAGCTGATAGCTTCAAAAAAGGCAGTCTGTGGAAGCAGGGCAGCTCCCTCCCAGGTTCCTCTTGAGTCACTGTGTCCTAACCTTTATATGCATCACTGCATGGTCTGAGCTGGGCTTCTGCTGCAGTCTACTCCAGAACAGTCAACTATAAGCTACAAAATACAGTGAAGTGAACATCCACATAGATTCAATTCCCAGCTCACACACTGTTGGTGATAACTCAGGCACAGGGGTATAAATTACAACCATCAACTGAACACAGAAAATTCTAAAATTGACAGTAACAGTCAAAAGATTCAATTGCTTCCCCCTCCCCTTTTTTTAAAAAGAAAAAATCTTTGTAGGATGTTGTGGTAAAAGCATCTCTCTTACCACCTCTCTTAGGATCTCCACATGAATTCAAATTTTTTCAGCTTGTTGTGAGACCTTGAACAGGTAGGTCACTTAGCCTGGGCCTAGAAAGAATAATTGCCAAGTTTATGCTAAATTATTGTCCCCAATATTCTAACAATTATCTTACAATTTTTGAAGCTACAAATAGGACTATATATTTACCTTTTTAGGCTGAAAAGTTAAATAACCTGGCTGAGGCTTCTGTGCAATGAGGCAATTTTAATCCCAACCTACTTTATTCAGAATTCTTGCTCTTAACCAAATGTGGAGAAAACAGTAGCTTATCTTTCAGGTTGGATAAAGCTCTAAAATTCAATGACTATGAATTTGGGCCAAGAAAAGATTAAAACAAATGACAGTTGAATAAGAGGAATTTTCTCTTGTTAAAAGTGCATGGTCTACGCTGCTCTATGCTGCTCAGCTCCTCCCAATATTCCGGGAATTGAGCCGTTATAGTTTAAAGCTGCCTAGGTTAAATTCGGACAAGGATAGAGCTGACTAGAAAACCTGGGTTGTGAGATAAAAACAGCACCCTCCCATGCTTAAGGAATTTATGGAATGTACCTTCCCTGAGCATCTGCTGCCCATATTAGGAAGCGCCCTCCACCGCCCAACTCTAGACCTCCCTATAGTCATCTCCTCCAATGAATGTAAAAAGCCATTTAAACTAACCAATGCCTTCTGCTTCTGTAACCGCACTTGCCAAAGTCCTTCCTTCCTTTATTCTATAGCTTAAAAGCCCTGCTCCAGCTCAACTCATGGCTATCTGTTCCTGTGTGTTCAGTGAGCCCTACGCATGCTTGGATAATAAAAACCCTTTGCCTATTGCATGAGAAGGCGTCTGTTGGTTTCTTCCTACACGCAGCGGGCGTCGACCCTCACATTGGAGGTTCCACTGAGATAGGGACTGCCCCTTGCGTCGGGAGACTTCAACAGCCACCTCTCAGGATAAGTACGGCCGTTTCTATCTCTCTTTCTGTCCCTCTTTGTCTTTCCCTTTGCGATCACCTAGTTTTGTTGTGACTGGCACCAAGACTTGTGAGCTCTTGGTCCAAGTGGCTCACCTCCGGGCTTCTGAGTCACGAGTCACTTCCCCGGGGGATGCCCTGGGGATCGTAGGCTCTCTTGAGTCTATTTTGTGGTGGGGTCACCATTAGTCGTTCCTCAGATTCCGTTCACTTCCTCCTTTGGGGAAGTTTTGCCTGTTTTGCAGTGGAGTCACCATTAGTCGTTACGCTGGCATTTGTTTGTTGTCTTAGTCCTAGTGTTCATTTGTCTTTGTTTGTTCAGTGCCACTAACCTTATTTTGCTCCACAGCACCCACCATGGGACAAACAACATCTACCCCTCTCTCTCTCACTCTAGATCATTGGTCAGAAATACGAGAGAGGGCTCACTTGTCAAAAAAGGTAAATGGCAGACGTTCTGCTCATCAGAGTGGCCTACATTTCAGGTGGGATGGCCACCAGAGGGGACTTTCCACCTCTGCATTATCCAAGCGGTTAGGACTGTAATCTTCCATCCTGGGGGACAAGGACATCCTGACCAACAACCTTACATTGTGGTGTGGCAAGACTTATGTGAAGATCCCCCAAAATGGGTAAGGCCCTTTTTAACTCCAGCTCTACCAGAGCCCGCCACTCTTTTACCTGTAAAAGCTCAACCTGCTCGATCCCCAATTCCCAACCTCTACCCCTCTCTCCCTCCTCTGGTTCTGCCCGAGTTGCAGTCTGACTTAATCCTATTGGACTCTGGGGCACCCCCTCCTTACCCCCTCTACCCTCTGCTCCAACCGAGGCGACTGCTACCGCCACTCCTCCCCTTTCTCCTACTCCACCTTCTCCACCCTCTACCCCTGAGCTGACTCCGCAGGGCCCCTTAGTTGATGTTGCAGACTATGGGCCAGCCCAAGGAACCCAAAGTCGGTGGGCCCTGGGCCCTCAAGACGGAGCGGCAATCACACTCCCCCTCAGGCCGCACGGACCCATGCTGGACGATGGGAATGGGCGGGAAATTCCAGCACTCCAATACTGGCCCTTTTTCTCCTCTGACTTATATAATTGGAAAAATAATAACCCTCCTTTTTCTGAGGACCCTTCTAGGTTAACCGGGTTGGTGGAGTCTCTCATGTTCTCTCACCAGCCTACCTGGGACGACTGGCAACAGTTGCTGGAGACCTTGTTTATCACTGAAAAAAGGATCGAATCTTCATAGAGGCCAGAAAACTTGCGCCAGGACAGGATGGGAGACCTACCCAGCTCCCAAATATCATTGATGACTTCTTCCTGTTGTGCCGCCCTGATTGGAACCCCAATACTCCAGAAGGTAGGGAGCATCTGTCCATCTATCGCCAGACTCTAGTGGCGGGTCTCTGAGTGGCTGCTAGGCAGCCGACAAATTTGGCTAAGGTAAGGGAGATCCTTCAAGGACCTACTGAATCATCCTCAATATTCTTAGAGAGACTAATGGAAGCTTACCATAGGTACACTCCCTTTGACCCTCAAGATGAGGGACAATGGGCATCTGTTGCCATGGCCTTTATAGGTCAGTTGGCTTCAGACATTAGGCATAAGCTCCAATGACTAGACGGGTTTAAAGACTTGACTTTAAGAGATTTGGTAAAAAAAGCTGATAAAGTATATTCCAAGAGAGAGAGGAGAAAGAACTAACCAAAGATAGAAAGAGGAATAAGGAATTGACAAAAATCTTGGCCACAGTAGTAAAAGGAGTTCAGGGAAACATAGATGAGGATAAGCCACGCTGCCCTCCTCTTGACCCCAACCAATGTGCATACTGCAAGGAGTTGGGACACCTCATCAAAGATTGCCTCAAGCTTAAAAGAAAAAACAAAAGAAAAGGCAAAAGGAACAGGCCTTAGAGGCTGAACAACGTCAACCTAATGTTCTGGCCTTGGAAGGAGAAGACTAGAGGGGGCAGGGCTCGGATCCCCTCCCCGAGCTCAGGGTAACTTTTAACGTGACGGGACCTGTCTTTTCTGCTCTCCAAGCCCCACTGGGACCTCTCTCATCCAAGAGGTCCTTGGTTCAAGGGGCTAATGGGAGCAAATACAGAGCATGGACCACTAAGAGGACTATGGACCTAGGTAAAGGTAAAGTCCTACATTCCTTCTTAGTAATACCGGAGTGCCCAGCTCCCCTTATGGGGAGAGATCTTCTAACTAAACTAAGAGCTAGAATAACCTTCAAGCCTCAAGGGCCCCAAGTAATATCAAAGAAAAACGAGAAATAGCTTGAGAGATGTTAACTCAGGCCTTCGGCCCATGGAAGCGACCTGTGGCCTATTTGTCAAAGAGATTAGACCCTGTGGCAAATGGATGGCCCCAATGTCTAAAGGCTATCGCAGCAGCAGCTATCCTAACCAAAGATCCAGATAAACTGACTCTGGGACAAAAATTGACCATAGTAGCCCCACACACGTTAGAAAGTGTCATCCATCAGCCCCAGGATAGATGGCTCTCCAATGCCAGGATTACTTACTACCAAAGCCTCCTGCTCAATAAGGACCGAATAACATTCAGTCCTCCAACTGCCCTCAACCCGGCCACTCTACTGCCTGATGAGACATCTGAGCCAATCCTACATACCTGTCAAGAGATTCTGGCAGAGGAAATTGGAATTCGCCGAGACCTGACAGACCGCCCACTCCCAGATGCTGAGGTAACCTGGTTCACTGACGGCAGCAGTTTCCTACTAGGTAAGAGACATGCAGGGGCCGCGGTTACAGATGGGACTCAAGTTATCTGTTCGTCAGGACTGAGAGAAGGCACATCTGCACACAGGGCAGAATTAATTGCCCTTTCAAAGGCTTTAGAGTTGGCAAAAGGAAAAAGGGCAACCATTTATACTGATAGCCGCTACGCTTTTGCCACGGCGCATGTACATGGGGCTATTTACCAGCAGAGAGGACTCCTAACTTCGGCTGGAAAGGAGATCAAAAACAAACAAGAAACTCTTAGACTCTTGGCGGCTATTATTATTACCACAAAAATTGGCCATAGTGCACTGCAATAGCCACCAAAAAGATACAGGCTCTATAATACAGGGCAACAACCATGCAGATAAAACTGCAAAGCAGGTGGCCTTAAGTGCCCCTACCACTTTGCTCCTGGAGGCCAATACTCTATCAGAGACCTGTCCAGATGAGCCTCTCCAAACTAACAAGAGGGGAAAAACAGAACTTCTAGCCTATCTCCAACAGGCCCATAAGTTAACCCATCTGGGGACAAAAAAGTTGTGCTTATTAGCCAGAAATTAATCAACAGAGAGTCAACTTTCAGCCGCCCAAATTAAGGAACTAGCAGAACGAGTTACCAAAAGTTGCCAAGCTTGCCAGGTTGTCAACACTTTCACCTCCAAATCCCCAAAAGGAAAGAGATTACAAGGAACCTGCCCGGGACAATTCTGGGAAGTGGATTTTACTGAGATAAAGCCAACTTTAGATATGGGCTTAAATATTTGTTAGTCTTTATAGACACTTTCTCAGGATGGACCGAGGCATTCCCTACCAAAAGCGAGACTGCACCGACGGTTGTTAAAAAGTTGATGGAAGAAATCTTTCCTCGTTTCGGCCTGCCAAAGGTAATTGGGTCTGATAACAGGCCGGCATTTGTGGCTCAGGTAAGTCAGGGATTGGCCAAGATATCGGGGATTGATTGGAAACTTCATTGTGCTTATAGACCCCAGAGTTCAGGACAGGTAAAGAAAATGAATAGAACAATCAAAGAGACCTTGACAAAATTAGCCAAGGAGACTGGCTCTAACGACTGGACCATGCTCCTACCTTATGCTTTGTTCAGAGCTAGAAACACTCCTTCCTCCCAGCCGCCTAATCTAACTCCCTTTGAGATCCTATATGGAACCCCTCCCCCCCCATTCGGGACCTCAGCCCCCTACTTAAGGACATCCATTTACCCCATACCTTTTTAACAGACTCCAGGCTCTAGACCAAATTCTAAAGGTCCTGTGGCGCCAACTCTCTTCAGCCTACCAGCCAAGCGACGGACCCGCTCATCACCAATACAATGTGGGAGACTTCGTCTACGTCCGTCGCCATCAGATACAGACCCTAAAACCACGCTGACATCGCATCCTGGATCCACACATCTCACCTCAAGCCAGCACTGCCACCGCTGGAGCCTCAATAAAAATTGGAAAAGACTAAAAATCCCCTCAAGTCACGGGTTCGTAGGGTTACTATTCCTCCTCCTCCTTCCCCTAGGACTTTTCCTTAAGGAGGGGGGATTATGTGCAGCCTTAAAAGAACAATGCTGCTTCTATGCAGATCATTCTAGAGTTGTTAAAGAGCCCATGGCCAAACTCAGGGAAAGATTAAACCAAAGACAAAAAGAACGAGAAGCCCAACAAGGCTTATTTGAGTCTTGGTTCAGCCAGTCTCCATGGCTCACCACCTTACTGTCGGCCCTAACAGGACCCTTGATTGTGCTACTCTTAATAGTAATTATAGGACCCTGTATATTAAATAGAATAATGAATCTACTACAAAGTCAGATTGGCAATGTAAAACTAATGCTCCTCAGACAACAATATGAGATTCTAGATAACCTCAACAATAAGCCCCCCGATCTCTAAGATTAGAGATTCACAACACAAAAAGGGGGGGAATGTAAGAGAAATTTTCTCTTATTAACAGTGCATGGTCTGCGCTGCTCCATGCTCTCGTCTCCTCCCAATATTCTGGGAACTGAGCCATTATAGTTAAAGCTGCCTAGGTTAAATTCAGACAAAGATTAAGCTGACTAGAAAACCTGGGTTGCGAGGTAGAAACAGCCCCCTCCCATGTTTAAGGAATTTATGGAGTGTACCTTCCCTGGGCATCTGCTGCCCATATTAGGAAGCACCCTTCACCGCCCAACTCTAGACCACCCTATAGTCGCCCCCTCCAATGAATGTAGAAAGCCATTTAAACTAACCAATGCCTTCTGCTTCTGTAACCGTGCTTGCCAAAGTCCTGCCTTCCTTTGTTCGGTAGTTTAAAAGCCATGCTCCGGCATACCTTGTGACTCTCTGTTCCTGCGTGTTCAGTGAGCCCCACGCATGCTTAGACAATAAAAACCCCTTGCCAATTGCATGAGAAGGCGTCTGTTGGCTTTTTCCTACATGCGGCGGGCATCTCGACCCTCACAATCACTATTTCTGTAGGACCCTATATAGTCATTCCCCAGACACACTTTGTTATGGATTAAAAACTGGTGGTCAACTTAATGCCAGATGAATGAAGTCAGCATGGTGCTGAGCACAGATGTTCCATTTGAGGAAAGTTGCCAGCATAAATAGAGACTTGGAGAAGAAGAGTGAGGCGTTGTGGGTTTCTCTAAGTGTTGCTGTTTGAGCCATTGCTTCTCCTGGCTCATCATGACTAGCTTCCCCAGTGTGAGTTCGACCATTGTCATCAGAGGAGCTCAGGAACCTTGTTGGTGAGAGTGGCTGTGGTTCACTTTGGGGGAGCTCCGGTCCTTACATCGACCATGGCTTCCTGGCTCCAGAGGGGAAGACATATGCCATTTAATATCCAGGAGAAACTTGTCATGCTCACTTTCTGAAATGTACTTTACTGTTCTTATCATCCGAGGCGCTCAGGACCTCCATGTTGCTGAGGATGGCTGTGGTACTTTTCAGGGCAGCTCTGGTTCTTATTTTGAGCATGACTTCTTGACTCTGGTGTAGAACCCTCAACCTACCAGCACAGTTCCTTCAACCCACTGGCATGGACTTTCTGGCTTCCACCACTGACCTTTGGGCCTTCCCAGCGCAGATCCATAAAACAGACTGGTATGAGGCCTTCTCATGGGCTCTAGACCTCCAGTTGGACTCATGGGAGGCATTATCATGGGCTCTAGGTTTTCATCTGGACTCATGCAGGATATTGCTGTGGGATCCAGGCCCTTGGCTGAATATTCTGGGTCTTTAGTGTTGTGGATAGATTTCCTGCACTTTCTTGTGTTAAACTCTGGGTGACCATCATAAAATAATACTATAAATTCTGAGTCCTGATTCTAATTTTCTCCTCACAACTGCTGAGTACAACACACATTATAGTCTGAAATACAGTTGATAACACTACTGGCATTTTTGAGAGAATTGATGCAAGTATCCTTATTATCTCGTACTCACACCTCATAAATCTATTTACCTGTACATGCATGTTCAATATATTTTATTAGTGATGAAATCACCAATTGTGAGAATTTAAAGAAAAAATTATTAAAATCATTGGGAAAAGTCCCTGAAGACTATGGATTAGGATAGCAGGACAATTATGATTGCAAATATTAACTAGTATGTGGGGGATAGAGTGGAATAAGCATGAAAAAATAACTATGAATGTGACTGTATTAAGATATTTGATTTCTATCCTATATTGATATCTAAGAAACACCAAATTCTGCTATATGATTTTTGTGGATAGTATCTGAAGTTTCAACATAAAAGATCAAATGTTCCATTGAAATCTTTTAGATGAGTGCCTTCTAGCCTTTTGTGGTGGAGGGATTTCTCCTGCTTTGGGGACCTTAACAGAGACTTTTCCATAGGAGCTTATAAGGTAGCACATCTGTGTGCTCTATGCAGCTTTCTTCTTAACAGGAGATAAAAAGTGAAAAGCAGAAATTGGGTCCTCCTTCAACTATTCTTTCTGGAAGTTACGGCACCCATTTTACCCTGAATGTGAGAATTCTACACACAGTGTGTGATCAAAAGAACAATTCACAACCTCCCATCAATAGCAACTCTTTATGATCTCTTGGATAATTATTACAAAGTTAGCTTTCAACTACAGGGTACAGTAAACTAGAGTTGGAGTTGATTTTTGTGTTTGTTTGTTTGTTTTCTGGAATGTTTCTTTTCCACAATCATCTATTTTGGCCAATCCGATGCAAATGACAATATCATGATTCTACCTTAGAGAGATCTTCAGATCACATCCAGTCCAATTATACCATAGTGTCAATTTTTATTAATCTGGAGTAGAGAGGCCCATGTATTTTTTAAATAAAAACTTGTTCCTTGCATTCTCAATCTTTAGACCAGGAGTTATGGAATGGTCTTCTCCCCACAGCACAGAGTAGTATGATTATTGAACACAAGAAAGAAGGAAAGAGAGCTGGTGGGCTGGGAAATGTGCCCAGACTGTCACTTCTTTTAACTGTAGAACAACTAACCCTGAGGCCATGTTGACAGGTGGGTGTTACATGTAGATGCTGCTTTGCATTAAACTTATCTCATGTAGAGGTAGTGAAATGATACTAGGATGCCTGAGAGGACATAAATACAAGAAAGATATTGTAAGAGTCCAGAAGTGGCAGTTCTAGGTCATAATAGGACCACCCTCCAGCACTGGCAAGCTCAACATATATTCAAGATTGCTTGGCTCTAAGGCCAATTTTCAATTCATTCTGGCCAACAAAAATAGTAGTTTTATCTTAATCAAGCACTGCAGCCTGAGGTTTATCTTCCAATGCTCCTTCTGTTCTGTATTTTTCTCCTTACTCCAGCCTTCTCTAAGCACTGCCAGTTACTGGGTGTTCTCTTGCTAGATCCTGTATTTTGCATTACCCTTGTACTCTCTTCCTTTTCCTGCATCACAGTCCACTTTTTCTCTAGGTGGGGATTACATTATTCAGCTTCCACCTCCAGATTGTAATGGAACCCAGAGAAATCCACAAGAAGACAATTTTAAATTAGAGTGGCATAGCACACTGCTGCAGTAGGTAGATCTAGGGTGACAGAGGCCCCTTTTTGGATCTTTCCCAGTCTCATTTAGATAAAATGACACCCTTTTCAGGAGACATTCTTGTGATTAGGAAACAGGGAAATACAGGGTCTCCAGGTCATATATTTTTGCTATTTTGTATATCTTGAGAGGCCTTTAGAGATCAAAGGAGTTTACCCCAGACATCGTTTTTCTTCTTTGTCAGTTTTGGGGCCACGGTTTGGTATAAGATATACCATGCAATCTACTGAGATAAAAATAACTCAGGATGTCAAACTCTCAGCCCAGTGAGTGCTGTCCTCCGGAGATCATCCTGAGGAGGGAGGCAGGGTGTGCCAGGCCCAAGCCTCCCTCCACAGAGACAAAAATACAGCGCTAATGGCCTGCAGCAACAGGGGAGAGGGTGGGAAGTGGGCAGATACATTTAAAAAGAAAAACAGCTCTCAGTATCTGCTAAGTTCCCAATCTTTATTTTTCCCAGGTTTATTTCTAGCTTCTCTTTCCACAGCATGAGGAGCTCTTCAAAGTAAAGAGCCTTTGACCTGCCCTGACCTCCAGCCAAGCTCTGAAAGAGTCAGGCTGTGAATGATGCTTGTGTGCCTGGAGTTTTAATTCAACCCCCCCGCCACACACACACACACACACACACACACACACACACTCCCCACCCTCCACCACCCTGGAAAAAGACCCACAGAGGGAAGAGGATCTCATTGGCGTTCATTTCCCCAACTTTCGGTTTTGGTTCTCTATGGCAGAACTCGGTACAGCAGCGTCCCCAAGTGATCCTAGCTCAGAACTGCAGGGGGAGGGGAGCTATCGATTGAATTCTGACTCAAAATGTAGTCAAGGAAGCAAACTTTCACACTTTCATTTAAAAGGTTAATACCACTCTGATTAAGGTAGCCAGAGTAGCTTCTTCCTTCTGTCTTCTTTTAGGTTAACAGTTTAAATTTTACAAGCCAGTTTCTTTTAAATTTTACAAGTTTCTTCCTTCTGTCTTCTTTTAGGTCAACAGTTTAAATTTTACAAGCCAGTACTCAGGGTCACAGAGCAATCACACTGAGTGTCAGTTTCTAACAGATCACTAGCAATTTTGGGAGCAGATTAAATGCAGCACAAGAATTTGGAACTTCTGCCCGGGGAATAGAAAAATGAAATGAAAATTGTTTTACCTACCATTTGGTTGAGATGTTTAAAAAGCAAAGTTTACTTAGGAAAATGTATGAATGTGATTATTTTGTGTTCATAGCATGTGATTCTACTTACAAATGCTTATTAATTGTTACAATAAGTCACTCTAAAGATCTTTCAATTAACTCATTGATCAAAATTTTTACTTTCTTCCTTAAAAAAAACAATCTAAACTCACAGATATAGAACATTTAGCAGAATCTGGACTGGCTAAGGCAGAGACAAGTGCTTGATACTCTCTATGTTCATATTTCTGTTCTGCATCTACAAGAATAAAGTGTTATTGCTCCTTTTAATATGCAAATAGAAAACCTCATAGAATACAAGAATTGTACAATAATTGCACAATAAGCCAAGGGAGTTGGTCCAAATTTTAAAGTATCTCTAAGGATCTTAACCAAAGAACATGTCTACACATCAGAATAAATGTCTCAGAATATTTTGGGTTGCAAAACAATACACCTGACAGGGTAATTCATAAAGAACAGAAATGTATCGATTCACAGTTCCAGAAGTCAGAAATCCCAGAGCCAAGGTACCAGCGTCTGATGAAGGCCTTCTCACTAAATCATCATACATCAAATGGCAGAAGGGAAAAGGTTTATAGCCAGAGCAGCAAGAAGGGACAAACACTCACCCCTTTGTAAGGCCCCAACTGCCCCTCCATGGGAATGGCACCCTCATGATCTCATCACCTCCTAAAAGGATCTACCTCTTACACTGTTAGGAGAGCAATTACATTTCATGACTTTGGGAGAGGACAAACATTCAAATCATAGCCAGGTGAGAGAAACAATTACACTTCCTGTTCTCAACTCTGCCTGGTCAGGGAATCTTCTGGTGGTTCAATAATAAACCAATACAAAAGCTACCAAAGGTGGCCAAATGGCTTCCAATACAAAGCTTCTCAAGGTGGTCCCTGACATGATTCTAAAATGTCTGAGGACTACATATTTTAAAATATGACATGTCCATTACCCAGGTGTGCTCTGTCTCTTGGGGAAATAACTACATTCACAGCACTAGAGAGACTGATTGATAAACCACAGTCCCAAATGTACAGTGAAAAGTAGTGCTACTTAAATAAACTCAAAATGTTCTTTCTACCCTCTTTCATTGTAGAAAAGCTTCATGGATAGAGAAATTATAATTGGAAAATGGTTTGATGATCATGGAATCAAAGCACTGGAGGGGAATGAAAATGATCTGCAAACAGGCCTGCCAAGTTCTCTGAAATGCCTGATACCTTGTGTCAGGATCTGCAGAAGCAGACAGACTCTAATGCAAGGATTCATGTGAAAGTGATTTTAATAATGCATTTCCTGAGGAAATTCTTAGTGAGGAAGTGGAAGGGAAAGGGAAGCAAGCTACATAGGCTGAGTTACTATGTCAAGTCCCCAGGGACTTGGTTCAGTCTCACAGTACAGCTACGGAGATAATGTTTTTCCCATGTCAAACTGTGTCAATCAGGAGTGAGGCAGCAGGAGAAGTTACACTTCTGCCCTATAATCATGTACAGCAAAGCAGAAACCAGCACTGGCATAGTCAGCCCGTAAGGAGATGCCAGTGGAAGCTGTTAGAAGGGAAATCATATGAAAGTCAAGTGTACAAAATAGAATGAATTCCTGGGGATGACACATTGGCACTGTTGGCTATATCACTCCCACAAGACCAGTGTGCCTTTCCTTGATGGGATTTTGCAGGAATGCTGCTTATCACAAATTTAGTCTTCAAATACTGGGAGGGCCATTCCCTTCTTTAGATATGGCCTTGTGTCTGAACTTGGGCATTCCTAATCTATATTCACCCTTTTACCAAGTATATCTTAAGGAGACTTTGTCAACTAATAGTTGAGTTTGAATTTTCCATGTCCACATTTTCATTTTGTTCCCAGAAAATCTTTAGTAACACTAGCTATCATTGGGTGAGCATTTTGCAAAGGTCCATGCATGAAAGGCTTGGTCCCCAGTGTGATGCTTTTGGGAAAGATGGGGCCTTCAAAGGTAGAAGCAAATGTGAAATCTGTAGGTCACAACTGGGAAGCCCTCATAAGAGATTGCTAGGACTCTGGCCTTTTCCTACCTGGCCATTTGTTTCCTGGTTCAGAAGTAAGTGGTTTGGTCTCCCACCATTGTATGCTGCCTGGTTAGAGGTTGTGTTGGAGGACTCTCAATTGGGTCACTCAATGTTCAAGTGGGACCTTCAAAACTGTGAGCCAAAATAAATCTCTCTCCGTTATAAGTTAGTTGTCTCTGGTATTGTGTTATAGTAACAAGAAGCTGACTAATATATCAACCCAGGTCCTACAGCTTATACTGTAAAAGTAACAAGGAAAAAAAAAGGACTGGGAAGTACATGGTTAGCAAAGGCTGACTATGATCAACCTCCCCCACTCCCATACTACAGGGCCTGCTCAATGTGACTGGAGATGACAGTTATTACACGAAACAGCTGCAGTGCTTACTGTACCCTCCCCTTCTCTAAGAAGATAGCTACAGGCTCTAAATACTTCATCTTTAATTTCCAAAAACATGTGACACTCCTTAGGATAAAAGTCATGTAAGATCAAGGTTAATGACATAGTACACTCCCCACAAAGACATTTTGCTTGTGTGTAGCAGGTCTTGGAACTCCACACAAATATATGCAATTGTGCCAGATTCCTTCTATCAGCCTCAGATAGGAAGCTTGACTTTTTCTATATTTTATCCAACCCATTTCTTCACTCAGCACATACCTTTCCACTGTGGAGAACCCACTCCTACACTTTCACCTTTGCCTTAACATACCTTTCTTTGCATGTAAAAGGATTCTCTTATTTTAGCTCCAGGGAAATTTTTTCCCTGTAAATGTAAAGTGAAGCTGTTTTTTTGTTTTGTTTTGTTTTGTTTTATGGAACAACAAAAATCTTTCTCAGCCTAGATACGTCTAATACTATTCCTCCAAGGTCTAAGGTGGAAAATTATTTAAATATCGGTTATCAGTGAATTTCTACTCAACGTCCTTAAACCAAACAAAGTCTTGACTTGGTTATCATAAGAAGTGACATTCCTTTGTCTCAGAAGATGAAGCTAAGAGAAAAAAAATGAACCAGTTATCTTAAAAAGGTATTTTGTGTTTTTTTTGTTTTTGTTTTACTTGAGGGTAGATGAAAATACTGTCTGAAGAGGAAGGCACTACAATCTGGAGCTCTGCTGGATTTAAGCTCTTCTCTTTCCTTTATGGCTGATAAGAGACATGGAAGTGTCACCAGCCCAGGACATAGAGCTGTCAATTTTCCTCTGGGAACCAGGAGCTCGTGTGTGAACTCCACTCTTGAGTTATATGTATTATATGGTTTTCAAAATGTTTTGCTGAAATCTCATTTCAGTACTTTGTGGTCAGTGCCTTGGGAATTGGGAGTGGGTAGTTGGTCTCACTAGTAAAGAGAGCAATTTGGAGTTCAGGTTGAAGAAAAAAGCGACACTCCCCAGAAATCCTATTTCCTGGCAGGCACTGGTGCTAAAGAAACAAGGTTTCTGATGCCAGTTATTGCACGACCATAATGGGGGAGGGTTCCTGCCTAAAATGCCTGCCCTCTCCTTTAACTCCTTCCTCATGAGGTGTCTTACCTGAGTCAACAATTTCTAAAAAAGAGTTACTATCCAACTCAAATTTTCTGTACCTCCTTAATTTCCCTGATGCAGTTTCTTACATCTTTAAACCCTCAAGTAAGTTGAAATGATCTTCTGTGTTTTTTCCTATTTATAGATGTGCCTTGACTTAATTTTGTTTACTACTTCCAACTCTGTACCTCATTTTTCTCATCTCTAAACTGGGAATAAAAATATGGGTGCTTGCGTCAGTGGTTTGCTAGGATGATGAGATCAATTAATAAATGTGAGATTAATGTGTTGGTATATACAAGGCACGTAGCAAATGTTCCAAAAATTTAACAATTAGGATGATAATGTTTGAAATTATCACAGTAACCTAATATATAGTCTTGGGAAATATTTTGGAGTACATAGGTAAAAATAATTAGCAACTACCTTGAAGCATAGGTGAGTTGAAAACCATAGATTCTTCTAGGTCTCAGAATCCTCTAAGAGTTGATCTGTCAACACTGGTTTCACCTAGAGGTTCTGGATTATCTCTTGCTCGCAGACCAGGTCATGATCTTCACATCTCACTTGACTGTTGGACAAAACCACAGATAAAGTTAAATTGGAGAAATCCAGAGATAGTGAATCCAGAAGGAAAGGAAATTGCCAGTAGATTTAACAACAATTTGTTTTGGAATGATGGTTGTTTCTCCTTCCATGGATGTTTCTGAATTATCTAAATTTAAGATTCTGTAAAATTACAAGGAGCTTAATTGCTTGATGGCAATACTGGTGCTTGATGACAGTACTGGTTCTTGAAGCCTTGGAGCTTTAAATCCAGAAGACAAATCCAGAAGACAAGAAACTGCCTAAATTTTTGTTAAAGAAAGGTTGCTCATAATCATGGTTATCAGTCCTCACTATTGTGTTCTTTTTTGCATGATATTATTAAGTTTTGGTGATTTTTCCTATATTATTCTGTGTTACATGTTATCAAAAAATGCTGTAAACTTTTAGAAGAAATGGATTAATCTTTCTCTTGTGTCCTTTCATGTGACTTGACAGGCTAGATAGCATTTGAGAACTCTTGAAGATTTTAAGGCCCCACCCCAGACGCAGATGCAGACGCAGAAGCTCTGCTGGGAAATATGCATTTTAAACAAGACTTTTACATCACTCTAAAGTAGGAATCCTCAGGTTCTGACATTTCACAACACTGCCACATAGGAATATATAGTTGCTATTTAACTAGGGTCAGCTTTCTCATCACTGGAACCAAACATCTGCCATATGTGGCTTTAAGAAGAAGAGGTTTGATTTGGCTCCTGGTTTCAGACGATTCACTCCATGGTCTCCAAGGCAGAATCATCATGGCAGAAGGTATGACAGAGCAAAGCTGCTCATGTCAGGGGGTGTGGAGTGAGTAAGGCTGGACTCCTTCTCATCTCCAACACAGTACAGCTTCGGGAAAGAGATATGGTCTGCCTGTGAACAAAGAATAGCTCTATTTATTAGAAGGAACCAAATGTAGGAACAAAACAAGTAAAGGTTTATGCAGCTAAAAAAATATGACCTGGGCCCCATGTAGAAAAGGCAGACTAATTTAGCGTGGGCTGCTTTTCTATTATGAGAGTTAGCTACCTTGTAAAATGGCATTCTCCCCAGGTTATGTTTTATTTGCTTGTAAAAAATTAAATTCTAGTGACTAGGTTGTGAAATAAGTATAGGAAAATTAACCTGTTCATTATAATTTTTAAAAATTTTTAAGTCATCATATGAAAAATATTTTTTCCTAAGAGTGAAAGGGGTGGGCAATTCTTTATGAAATTATGAAACAGATGTACAATGTATTGAACCTGATAAAAACAAAATAAAACTGAGTAACACAAAGAGCTAGAGGAAGAAGTCTTGGGAAGGGATCAGGGACATGAAGCAAATGACCGGATTCTCAGCTGGTACCCCTACCCAGAGATGGCAACAGTCTTGCCTACCTGACCTCTGGGTCTTATGAACTATCCATGTTCAGGTCCCCAGGCAATACCAGGAGGCTTGTGAGAGCTCCAAGGCTGGAGCAGAGGGCAGTTGGAGTTGGATAAGAGAGAAGAGAGGAGATGGAACCTAGGGATATCCATCAAAATGCTGCAGGTACTTCCAGCCAGAACCTGGTCCTGGGAGCCACCATTTTCTGCTTTCTGGGTGTTGAGATTAATCCACTCCCAACCTCACTAGCCACCATTCACCAAAAAATCTCTACCTATCCTTGGAAAGAAGCTCATTCCCTATCCCACTTCTCCAAAGTTTTTTTTTTCATATATTTTTTTTTATTTAAAGAGAAAAAAAACAGGAAAAAGGTAGAAAATATTACAGAATTTCAAGAAAAGAAGATAAATAGTAAGAAATCACTAGTTGATACATTACATATTGTTCTTTTAGAAATAGTTATTCAAGTTACAGAATTAAAGCATACAAATTGGACACTAAAGCAGTGAGAGTACAAACAGATCTGTTCAACAATCCAACAAGAACCTAGAAATATGGTCATCAATCCCACACATCTAAACATACATGCAGCTATATCTTTTATAGTGCTTCCTATTTCCTGTTTTTTTACAATAGCAATCATACATTTTTAAAATTTTATTTAAAGAGAAGAAAAACAAAACAAAACAGAAAAAAGGGTAGCAACAATACAGAATTCTAAAAGAAAGAAAGAAAAAGGAGAATGAGAAAAAGCCCCACTAAGAAATCAGTAATTTATAAATTACATACTGTCATTCTGGATGTAGTTCTTCAAGTTACAAAGTTAAAGGGTACATAGTAAATATTCAAACAGTCAGACTACAAACAGTTCTTCTCAAAGATCCAACAAAGATTCAGCAATATGGTCATCTATTTTACACACTCAAACTTACATGCAGTTATATCCCTTAAAGCACTTTCTTTTCCTCTTTTTTACAATAGCAATTACACATTTTGGTTTTATTACACTTGTAGTTCT
>PVLA01008387.1:63477-89597 GCA_004027455.1 Hydrochoerus hydrochaeris
CAATATGATATTTATAAATATGATTCTTATTTATTTCACTAATGAGGATAGTCTCAAGTTGTCTCCATTTGCCTATGAAGGCCTCAAGATCATCCTTTTTATAGCTGAGTAATATTCCATTGTATAAAAATGCCACATCTTTTTCATCCACTCTGCAGTTGATGGGCATCTTGGTTGTTTCCAGGATTTAGCTATCACATATTGTGCAGCTATGAACATGGGTGCACATATATCACTGTGATATGAACTTTTCAGTTCTTTGGGGAAAATACCCAGAACGGGGATAGCTGGATTGAATGGAACTTCCAATCCTAGTCTTCTGAGAGTTCTCCATATGGATTTCCATAATGGTTGCACCAATCAACATTCCCACCAACAGTGGAGCAGTGTTCCTTTTTCCCCCGCAGCCTCGCCAACATTTGTTATCAGCTGATTTCTTGATGGCAGCTATTCTTTCTGGAGTAAGGTGGAATCTCAATGCTATTTTAATTTGCATTTCTCGAATGACCAGTGATGGCGAACATTTCTTCATGTATTTATTTGCCATTTGTATACCTTTCTCTGAGAACTGTGTGTTCATCTCAGATGCCCGTTTTTGCTCACTTCTCCAAAGTTTTATAAGCATTGTATGTCTTGAGACCATCTGAAGGCATCTCATGGTACTCCTCCCACCAGAGAGACTGTCTCCACAGGAAGCCCTAGACTCCATGCCACTCACCAATCTGTGAACCTCATGTGTCTGCCAGCCTAACATACCATCCATTGCCCACTACTTTTGAAACACTTGTAGTGCACCCCCTGGAGGCATGATCAGTCTTATGCAAAAATCCCTGTACCCTTAACCATCTCTTAAGAAGATTCTTCTATTGTTTTGATCTTTGAAGACCACTGCCCTTTTTATCCCCCTAAACAGGGATCTGTTTACTCTCTACACTCCCCACACTTGGCTGTGGAGGGAAAACAAGCCCTTCTATGTCCTTCATGTAATTTCAGTGACTTCCTTTTCCTCTCACAAGTTCTTATTACAGTTCACTGAGGTTGTCCTCCTCCCATCTTAACTCTCTTCTTAGTGCTTCACAAAATCCTGACCACATGTGCTGCTTCCAGTAGCCTAGCCTCCCCCTTCCTTATGTACCTTCCTCTGCCAATCTACCTCCACCTATCCCAGTCTGTCTGCTATGCCTGATCACGTCATCCCCCGGGGAAATACTTCTCTACAATCTCTTCCTTTCTGACTTTTACTTAAAGGCACACTTGTGGAGTACAAAAAGCAGCATATTTGGAAAGCAAGGTGATTCATCTAAGTTTGTTCATGCTGAGTACAAATGTTCCTATGTTATTCAAGTGAGTAATATGTAGTAGGCATATCAAGTCTCAAGACATAGATTAGGAGCCACGTGCAGTTGAGGTATAGTTGAAGCCATGCAACAAGGGTGACTAAGGGGTGGTATTTAGAGTGACAAGAACAGCTTCCAGAAGGTAGATCTTTGCACCAAAAAATGAACTGAAAATGGCCACAAATTGTGTTTCTGAACAAACAATACCCAATGCAATGAGAGAATGGTACTATTGACACACAAGGAAGCAAGAGCATTAAAAAGCATGTGTTCAACCGTGGTAAAAACAGTTTTGAAGGTTATAAAGAAATGTGAATGGGCGTTTGTTCACTTAGGGAGTGGCAAGGATGAGCTATGAACTCCTCTTCTTTGGTCAATGCTAACCTACTGCTACTACTCTCCTTGGCATGGCCACCCAAAAATATGTGGTTCAGTGATGTAGAATGTAAAAAGAGTTAAAGTGATGACATATTTTTTATGTATTCAGTACTGATTTTCTTCAGTTTGGGACAATTTTTATGAGTGTGTAATACCTTAATTGTTGATGTTACATTAAACATCTTTGTTAGGTGAGGAAGTATTATGGGTTGATTTGTGCCACTGTCCCATTCTTATGTTGAAATTGTAGCCCTCAGCACCTCTAAATGTGACTGTATTTGAATATAGGATCTTTAAAGAGGGACCCTTGATCCAATATGCCTGGTGTCCTCACAGGAAGAGAAAGAAAAGTCAGGATTGGGAGAGCACAGATGGAATGCAATGGCAAACAGGAACACCAAAATGTCACCCAGGATTTGGAGGCAGATTTACTTAAGATTGATGGGAACTGACCAGGATCATTTCTAAAATATCAGGCCTTTAACAGTGGTGGGTCTGTAAATACAGACGCAGAGTAAATCTTACAATTTACATAACAGTGACCAGCTATGCAGCATAGTGACCAGCCATTTCTAAGAAACAGAAGTAACAGGAACTGAAGGAAACCAAAGGTTACTTGAGCAACTATCAGAAACTGAAGTATACTGGCTCAGGACAGGGGGCCTTTTCTGTTATAGGCAGGCCTCACAAAGACATAGCAGAAAGGTGGCCATCTGGAAGCCGAGGAGAGGAGCCTTGGGAGCAACCAGACTTGCCAACCCTTTGATTTTGGACTTCCAGTCTCCTAAGCTGTGAGAAGAGAAATGTTTCTGTTTTAAATCACCCAAACTCTGGGATTTTGTCATAGCAGCCTTAGCAAACCAATATAGACAGGACGAAGAAGCTCTGCCAGGCACAACTGCTTGGTGGCCTGCTCTGAATGTGCTTGATGGTACCAGAGTGGAATGTGTGCAGACTGGAAGTTGCAGCTACGGTCTCACTCTTATTACCAAAGGGATCAGGAGTAGAAATGAAGCTTGGAAAATAACCAAGAAATCATGTTACATACATGATTTTAAGGATATCTCTGTTGAAAATTTTTTAAAAAGACACTGCTCATGGGCTTGGTAGGCCACTGGAAAATAGGAAACATGAGCACAACATGAATTGAGCTCATTTTAAATCACATTTATTCTCTGGCTTCTGCAGCAAGGTGAACAAAGGGCAAATGAATCTGATAAGTTAGCCAGAGGTATTTTGATGATGTACAGACTGTAAAGGTTGTTGAGCATGAATATCTTTGAATGGTGGGTAAAATTTGAAGAGGGTGGAGATGATGGTGTGGAGTGGGTGCCAGAGGACACCACCAGCCCCAGCTGCCTTCCCTGCCTTCTTGCATCATAGTTCTTATCATATCAGTACTTCCTATGAATGTGGTGAGAGGAGTCTCCACACAACACTGTATGTTGGAAGATGCTAAGCTGCCATGCTTCTCACCACTAGGTTAAGAACCCAAGAGGTCAAGGAGCAATTTAGGACAATGGAAATACTCAGAGTTTCAACCTGGCTATTCTGCTTACAATTTTAATATGCACTGACTGAGTTCGGCCAGCAGATGGCAGCGATCACCTTGTAAGAATGAAAAATAATTTAGATTTAGTTAAACAGAAAAAGAAAATACATGACAGAGAAAAATAAAATACGGAATATGTGCAGAAGCAGACTGTTACAGAATACTTCTCTTGTATAGGACTCGGATCACAAATTTCTTACAGATCCATTCCTTGGTTTACACATCCTTTTCTAAGCAGCCCTATTCAACTTATGCAAGAGACCTTGTTTATAGGAGGTGTTAAATTAGCAGCACATGCAGGTTAGGGAACCTTAAAAGGAAAGATTGATTTTGGGATGTCTTGGGGGCACAGAAGGTTTTTCCTGATTCTCAATATCTCAACAAGGGTCAGTATACAGGGTACTGAATCTGAGTGCCACCCAGACCTGCTTCCAGTTGCAGTGGCATTTTCGCTGCTCCCTGCTGCTCTGTATGCATGGAGCATCAGTCTGGTTCCAGGCTCCAGCATCCCACCCCCTGTAATCCTGCATGTGAGGAGACAGTCTATTAACCTGTGTGTCCTCATCACTGTTCTCATCTGTGGTTGCCATGGCAACCCTCAAGGCACCTCAGGCTTTCTCACTGGCTCACCAGGCCTGGAAAACCATCCTGGAATTGACAGTGCTATATTTGGGGAACATTTAATGAATGAGAAGCTTAACCTAGTCTTAAGGCTGGGCAGTGAAATGGCAGGGACATGAGGTGTCACTGAATACAAAGGGGTAGTTGCTACCAGAAAGGTGGGAAACCATGGGAGGCTGAAGGGAGGATGAGCAATTACCATATCTTTTTTAATTTCCTCATCTCCAACAAAGAGCTCCACAGTACAACTAGTTATCCAACATGGGGGGGGGTGCTTATAGAATTTTTTATGGTTTAATAAATACATAAATTTAAGGTTATTTCCCTTCTGGAAAAGATGAAAACAAGACCAAAATGCATTTATTATTGGGAAGTGTGAGGAAAATATCACTGACAGTTTAGATCTGAAGTTCACTGTATTGCTCATACAGATGTTCCAGTTTCCAAAGGCAGTTGTGGCAGGCAATTCTAAACTGTCCCCCAGAGAGCCCTGCCCCATGTCCTCCCTTCCCATCAGCACACACTGATGGCCTGGACATACTGATTCACTTATAATGATCAGAATGCAGCAGAAGTGATGGGATGTCAAAAAGACAGTGGGCTGTCTTGGGTGCCCGGCAAGGACTTGAAGACAGGCAGGAAGTTATGAATAGGCACACTTAGTGTGTGGGATACTTTTCTGTCATTCCTGGGTCAAAATACCCAACACCGAAAATTAAGGAAAGGTTTATTTAGCTCACAGTGTGTGGAGCTTTCAGTCCATAATCAGCTGGCCCCAAGGCACAGTGGCATGGCTAGGGACAACTGTTCAAGGTGAGAGAAGACAGAAAAAGCAGCAACAAAAAAGGGGAATAAGCCTGTTTTCCTCCCTTATATTATTAAGCAGGCTACTCCTCCTATGGCAGGTGTAGCACTCACACTGCCTCCATGCCCTCCTCTTGCACAGCCACTTAGTTAAACTTCTAAACTTCTCAAATTGACAAAATGTATCAACCATTCCACCTGGCAAAAAGGAAGGTTGCTAGCAGCCTCAAGAGATAGCCTGGAGGTGCACATTCTGCCCTGGTTTGCACCTTGGCATGGCAGAAACCCTATCTGGAAGCTTCAGAACCACCTCCTAAGAAATCCAGAGCCAGAGGACTCAGATGAGCCAGGCCCAGAGCCCTGATCCACAGAGACTGTCAGAAAGTAAAAGTATGTTCTTCAAGCCACACCTTGTGGTGGTGTGTTGGGGTGGGCTGTTAACACCAACACTACACAGATATGCTCCTTCTCTTGCCTGCATGATTTGAACTGATGTTATCAGTGTGTGCTGCTAATCACCAGCTGTTTATGTTTGATTCCAAGGCTACCATTCCTTTCCAGCCTAAGTTTCTTCATTTATAAAAATGTTTAAGCATCAGATGAATTAATACAGTAACCTCTTAATATCTGTGGCAGAAATATCTCCTTCTAACACCAAAATCTGTGGATACTCAAGTTCCTTTTATAAAATGGCATGATACTTACATATTACACACATACAACCTTCCATATACTTTATCTCTAGGTGCCCTAATATATTTAACACAATGTAACTGCTAGGTAAACAGTTATGTTGTTTAGGGAATAATGACAAGAAAAAACTTTTCACATGTTCAGTACATCTACTTTTTGTTTGAAACCACGGATACAGGACCACCCACTGATTCAGAGATATGCCTATAATTTGGTCTTTGGTCATATCCAGTATATAGAATTGAATGCAAATTATTCAATACAAATTATCCATGTTTCTATGCAACTTTCATCTAAATTTGTAGCTAAAACTTATCTTCAATGACTGACTCCATTCTCCAAAAATTAGCAAAAAACTAGAGCAATCACAGATACATTCTGGAACTATACAGAAGTAATGTGAGTGGCTTGCGAAGATACTGAGATTTCCCACATCTCTGTAATTCTGAATCCTGTCTTAAATCTTCAGCTGTATCTAAGCTCTATAGCCTATGTCCATGGGAGAAGGACAGAACTTGAGTAGCCAGAAAAGCATAGCAGCATCAATCAAAGAGAGATTTTGTGAACAGATTTTTTATTCTGTACTGGGGATTGAACCTAGAGCCTCTGCAATGACCTATAGTCCCAGACTCATCCCCAAGCTTTTTGAGACAGGGTCTCACTGAGTTACATTGCCCAGGAAGGACTTGAGCTTTTCATCTTCCTGTCTCAGCCTCCTAAAATGCTGGCATTATAAATACAAGCCACCTTGCCAAGATAAACTATACTTTTTAGGAATATATAAGTCAAATACATTTGTGATGGGTTTGGGGTGAAAGTAAGGTAGCCATGAGGCCATAAGAACAGCCTTTTAGTGTTCTTGTGTTCAGCATGATGCTCACTCTGCAGCCTGTGGCTCATGTTGAAACCACAGGGAAATTAGATGTGTAAGTTCAGGGAAGGAAAAGCACTTGCACTCAGCTGTCAATGAACCCTTCTCTAGCATGCCAGTTCCATGCTGTCAAGATTGACATGAACATAAGACATCACAGTGGCTGCATCTGCTCAGTCTTGGTCTCACTGGTCTCACCATAAGGTGTATCATCACTGAGAAAATTCGGGGATGTAATGAAGTTTATTTTCTTGCAGCCTGATAAATCCTAAAATATCATGTGTCAACTGTGGGCCACAGATTCAGGTGTTCATCACTGCTGCTGGTATTAGGACAACATTTATCAAACATTTATCAAAGTACTCTTAGAGTCATTTTTCAGGGAATAAAACTAAAATACAATGAAGTCATGCCATTTTCCCAGCGACACATGGGTAGTTCAGAAGCAGAGCTAGGACACAAAACTCAACAACCTGTCAATGGAACCTGCATTTTTATTCCCTGGAGGAGACAGCCTCTCTCTGGGATATTTTTCTAAGGTTGAATCTCATCATAGCTGGAAGTTCATTTCTGCTACATTGCAGAAAATTAATCTCCATCAAGAAATCCTGTGTCACCCACTTTTTCCTACAAGTATATCTTAGTTTCTGAGGTAACTTCAATATTGCTTTGGGATCCAAGTAGCACTAGGGAGTCTGTCCATAATCATCAGACCACATGAGCTGTTTCTGCTTTGACCCTATAAATCACATTCAGGCTTAACTCCCCACAAGAACTCTTGGGTTTGAGAAACTCTAGTAAACTCCATAGGTTGATGTTGGGAGACTCTGTGAGACCATCAACCTAAAGGTGGACCACTCAGGTTCCACCTAGGTCTGCCCTCTCCCCAGATCTCAAAGGGATAAAGGTCAAGGGAAACAGAGCCCTTCTACAAGGTTTACTTGAGACAATCTAGCCTCCTACCTGGTTCAAAGATGTTTCTGAAAGCCTTTTCAGTGTGAATATTTCTTTCTGAAGGTCACGGGGACTCTGAAAATACTTTGAAAGCAATGATTTTCTTGCAGAGAAACAAGAAAATGATGGATGAGAAAATGGAGAACAAGGAAAAGAAAAAGGATGGCTAATAAACCATTAAACATTGTGGCGGGGATGCATTGCTTTACCAGCCCTATCACTACCAACAGCCCCACTACCACTGCCATTTAACCAGTTGCCTTGTCTGTGCTGGCACTGTCATGGGGTTTGAACACACTGTTTCTAATCACATGCTCAGAGAGCAGCCATGGGCAGCTGAAGGGTAGGATAGTTTCCCTAAACAGGAACTGTCAGCTCCCAATAGTTGCCTTCCACCTCACATCACTTATTTAGGTTGCTGCCAGGCCCTATAGGCATTACCATGCACAGACCCTGTTATGTTGGAGCATACAGGTCTCTTTGCTATGTACAGTATGCCTATCACCTGCACGTAGCTCTGATGCATCTCTGCCCAAGAATGGACTCCAAACAAGAGCCATCAGAATTCACTGAAGCAGATGGGATCCAACACCTTAGGTCTGGTCACACTATCAGAATTGCTCCTTTCCCTACAGGCTGTTGGTAACTTAGTTTTGTCCCTTCCCCTTGATGCTGTCTCTAACGGACAGGAGGGATTTATGGATGGCTCTTCCCAGTCACCCCTCCCAAATATCCAAAAACAAAATAATCACAAAGATCCCCAGCTGCTTTTCTGCCTGACCTTTATCCTAAAGTTTTGAAAAAAGAAAAGAGAGAGTCTGAAAAGTGTTTTCTACTTTCTAAATGAGATTATTCATTTAGACACTGACAGCCATTAATGCATCATTATGAATTAATTTACCAAATTAATCAATCAATTTAGTATAATAATCAGATCAAGCAGATACAAAAAAAGTCTGCTCCAATTTGATTAATTGGATGGCTTGAAAGATCAGGGGATTAGATCAGATTAATCCAATGCTTTTTACATGCATCCACAGAACAGAAAATGAAAACCCTCATGGGTACCAGAGCTAAGCTTTGTATGTTGAGGGACACAGGACTCAGCAATTATGCTACTGGACAAGCTGTATCAGTTTCTGTATTTTGTATTTTGTCTGCTGTAAGAAATTATGATGGCTGTAATGGTTTACAACACAAACCTACCTTACATTTCTGGGTGTCAGAAGTCCAACATGAGTTTACAGGGGCTGAATGAACATAAGGCTTTAGCAGAGGTGTGCTCCTTTAGAAGTTCTGGGGGAAAAGTCCATTGCTTGCTTCTCTTCCCCGGCTTCCAGAGCCTGCCTCTTTCTAGGTGGTGGCATCATTACTCCACTCTGTTCTGTCATCAGTTACACCTCTCACTTAACTCTCCTACCTTCCTCCTTCATGTAAGGGGATACTCGTCATCATGTGTCAAAGGATTCAGATAAAGCTCAAGATCCCCAGCTTAAGGTGCTCTGAACATTCTCTTTTGCCATGGAAAGGAACATACAGGTTGTAGGATTAGGTCATAAACCTCTTTATCAGGCCATGATCTGTCATTGTCAGGTTTCAGAAGCCATGATGGAATTGCCTGTTGTTTCCCTGGCACCTTCATTCACAGGGACACTGACAGGCCTCGTCTGACAAAAACACACACCTTTGGCTCTACCACAGCTCCTAAAACTCTTAAAATTAAAGTAATCCTTCTGAAGTAAAGCTTGGCTTCCAGAAAAGTCCTACTACCATAGCTTGTGAGGATCAACATGATGCCTCCATTTGAGTTGATTCATCAAGTTCCCTATGACTAAGGTACTTCCATGTTGGAAGAAGGTCTGGTGATAATTTTGAGTTCACAACTAAAACAGCTCCAGATTTCATAAAAGACAAAAAAATTCAACTTTCAATAACTATTTTTACCATAAAATGTGTGAGCCAGGGAAAAGGTCTCAAAACAGACTCAGCTACATTGAAGTGTACTTAGGAGGTTCTATGTTTGAAAACTAAGGATTAAAAGCCTGTCAGGGTAAAAATAAAACCTGATTGGTATATGCTATGTCCTAAGTTGGTAGGCAATAACACAGTGGTTACAAGTTATCTGGCTCTTCAAAGAAGTTCTGTGGGCTGCCATGACAAACATATCACAGACTGAATGGCTTTAAATGACAGAAATTCATTTTCCTTCCATTCTAGAAATCATAAATCTGCAATTGAGGTGTCAGCAGGATTGGCCTCTTCTGAGGCCTCTTTCAAGCTCCTAGGTGGCTGTCTTTAGTTTGTATCCTCACTGCCTTCCTTCTGTGTTGCCTGCTTCCTAGTCTTCTCTTGTAATCAGAACACCAGTCATATTGGATCTTTATGTACCCTGGTGACCTCATTTTACTGCAATTACTACTTTACACACTTTACCTTTAAATATGGTCACACCCTGAAGTACTGGTATTTAGGGGCTCAACATATGAACTTTGACAAATATTCAGTCTATAAGAGGAATGTCTAAGACTTAGCAAAGCAAAGAAGAGATAACAGAAGAGAGGTGATTTACCAAAGGGAGGACTCAAGATGGGCTATAACTTTGGTTAAAGAAGATTTTAAGTTGCCCTTAAGGTAAGAGAAAAGCACCAGACACAGAAAGGCTAGATTGTAAGGAGGCTTCAGGACTGCTCTGAATGATTTAGTAATAAAAGTTTGGTTTCAAGGGTTTTAGATCTTCTTTCATCTATACTCTACTTATCAAAGGACTGGTGTGCCCACAATTTCTAGAATACCCAGAATATCACCTTCATGACTACCCTTCTACTCTACTAGAATGAGACAATCAGTCAAATGGAAGAGATGCAAGTTTCCTCACTTTACCTCCTTAGAGACAGAAAACTTTGACAGATAAGAGCTTTGTCCTGAAATCTTACTACCTTACTTTCTTCATCTATAAAAAGAGTAGCTATTCTTAATGATTCTAAAATTCTATTAGTGGGATGAGAAACTCCTATCTACTTGTGGTTTACAACTCCAAAGACAAATCACTTCATTTATTCTTCCCAAGGAAATATTAAATTTAAATTGTGGCTGCATAATAGCCAAATACTGAATAAAGATGAATATTAGCAAAAAAATAATCAGCAAAATAATCATACAATTGATAAATTGTTTCTACTTTATTATCATCAATACTAATCACTTCTTTAAGGCAATTACTGCTAAAATTCCTTTTCCAGGTATGCTGGATGGATTAAACAACAGAAATCTGTTGTGCCACAGTTGTGGAATTCAAGGTAGAGACAGGGTTTGTTCCTCCTGAAGACATGGAGAATGAATCAGGCTTAAGTTTTCCTGTCTCCTGGCTTGTGGCCTGACTCTGGTCCTCCTATTGCTTTCTCCTTGTGTGTCAGGGCATTTACTTGTCCATATTTAAAAGAACACAAGCCATGTTGGGTTAAGGGCCCATCCTAAAAATGATATCCTCAAGGACTCTATATCTGTCTGTCAGTTTCTTAAGTACTAAAGTTTGGGACTTCAACATATGAATTTGGAGGACATAATTCAAACCTTATAGTGCCCACCAGTGGGTTAAAAAATCAGTGAGCTCTGGGCATATTCCCAGAAGAACTGAAAACATCATATCACAGTGATATATGTGCACCCATGTTTATAGCAGCACAATTTGTAACAGCCAGATCTTGGAAACAAATCAAATGCCAATCAACAGAGGAATGGATAAAAAAGATGTGGTACTTTTATACAATGGAGTACTACTTAGCTATAAAGAAGATCACATTAAGATATTTATAAGTAAATGGATGCAACCTGAGATCATAATCATAAGTAAAATAAATCAAATTCACATGTGTAAATACCGTCTTGTCTCTCTAGTGTAAGAAATGGTAAGAGTACATAAGATAAAAAAATCCTCAATAAATATGGTGAAAGGGTAAGAATCTGCTCAAAGGAGGGAAAATAATATCTCAGGGAAAAGGAGGGGAAAAAAGGAAAAGAAAAAATATCTAAATTTGTATAAACACACTTAGAATAGCTAAGATGATTGTGCTACAAATTCTATCAGTTCTTGGAAGAAAACAACTAACATTCATAGGACTGGAACAATTTTGTATGCTTGTGTCTGGTGATCTGAGGAACTCTTTTGAAGATCACTATGTAAAACAACCACCTTAGTTCTGTTACTACCACATTGTTTTGAAGGCCTATATCGTCAATGTTTTGGGCTCTTTGCTATTGTTACTTACTTGTCTTTTTTGTTTCTTATTTTTTTATTAACTTGTTTTGTTTTGTTTTTTGTTTTTCCCTCTAATGCAGAAAGGATAGGTGTACATGTAGAGGTTTATTTATGCCTAGAACTTCTCCTCAATGGTTTATGAGAATTGATTATATTATGCATGATGAAAAGAACAGCTACTTTGAAGAAAAAGAGACATTATGGTATCCACTGCTGACTCTCTATGATCATTCTGTGAAAACCAGTAATGATTTCGTTCTTTGTTTAGAGTGGATTTAGTCTGATTGGTATTATTCAATTTCAACATACATGAAGCTATGGGCAGCTATTTTGAAGAGAACAAGAGATATTATGGTAGCCATTGTTGATTTTCCTGTTATTATCTGTTTTTGAAGGCCTGTAATGCCTCCATTCTTCTGCTTTGATCAGCTTTATACTACTTTGGTATGAATTCATTGTATGCAAAGATATAGACAACTATTTTGAAGCAAACAAGAGACATTATGATAGACACTGTCAACCTCCTGCTGTCTTGTTTTGAAATCTGTGCCACTTACATTGGTTTGTTCGATCTGCTTTGTTCTATTCTGTTGTTTAGTTTTACCCTCTTTAAAAAAATTAGTGAGTAAATTTAACTCTTTACCTCTTCCATTTTAAAAGAGAGGGCTTAATCAGATGTACCAATATTTTCTGTAATGATGCTCATAGTTAATTAGTAAAATGAAATCATTTTTTAAAAAAGAACTTTGTAAATCAACTAAAAAAACTCCATTATAGAATATTACTCAGCTATAAAAAAGGATAATCTTGAGGTTTTTATAGGTAAATGGAGGCAACTTGAGACCATACTGATAAGTGAAATAAGTCAGACTGACATTTGTAAATCTCATATTGTCTCCCTGTGTGTAAAAAATAATACTGAAAGAGTAATAAGATCCAAAATGTACAATAGATATTGTAAAAATAAAAGGGAAAGAAAGTGCTCAAAAGGCAAGAACTGGGATAGGGGAAAGGAGAAATGGAAGAAAGGAAGATTATATGTGTGTAGGTATACACATATAACTGTATGTATGTGTATGTGTGCAAGATAGATAAGTATGCTATTTATCTGTTAGTTCATCAAAAAGAACAGTTTATGCTGTTGATTGATTATTTTTATGCTTAGATCTTGTAACCTGAACAACTAATTTTAAGATAGCTATATGTAATATATTACCTAGTGTTTATTTCTTACTTTTAAAAAAATTCTGTATTATTTCTACTCTTTTTTCTGTTTTTCTTTTTAAAATAAAAGAATCTCCATTATAAAGCAATTCATCTTTCATGGCTGCATAAAAATATCTTTGTCTCAGAACATTCCAGACTTTTCTAATATATCCATGTTTACTGCAACTCATGCATACATTAGATGCAAAGGTAATTTTCAGAATGCCCTCCCCACTAAAGAGACACTTAAAGTAAAAAAAGGCCATCTATATCCACATATTCCTCCTCAATGGATTTAACCATCCTCCAATCAAAATGCTTGGGGAGTAACTGTGTCTTTCCTAGACACGTATAAACATTTTTACTTATCATTATTCCTTAAATAACACAGAATATACATAGCTTTTATACTGTGTTAGATATGATGAATAATCTAGCGGTGATTAAAATTATACGGGAGGATGTATGTAGTTTATGTTTGACTGCACAAAAGATTATGGTTTCCTTGGGAGTGGGAGTTCCTTGAAACAATCCCTCATGTGTACTGAGGGAAGGTTGTATCTATTCTAGATCCCCTTTAGTGATTCAAGTGGTGGGGAGATCCATTTAAGTAAGAGTGGAAAACCTTGGTGCTATCTTCACAGTGAACTTAATTTGGATATGTCTGGAAAATCTGATAAGAATTTCCTTAATTCCACTCTAGACTGCATTCTCCAGAGCACATTATTTATAACAAAAGTAGATACAGAATCTTGCAATAAACATTAAAAGGGCATACTTTAATTCTTCCTTTTAAATTAGCCTTAAAGAACATAATATTGCTACAAATACTGTCTTAAAATAGTGATATTTTCTGATAAGAATTCACAGTGGCCATAGGATTCCCACAATTTAGAAACACCATAGTTTAATGGATTTTTTTCCAATGTACTCTTAACTTTTATTACCCCCTTACCCCATGGGCACTCTACTCCTGCCTCATGTCTCAATATTTTGGTGTTACTGGTCTCAGACATCATTTTGTCCTCCACAGTGCTATACATGGTGGTCTTTTAGATGCTTTGCACCAACTTGTTGCTACCCAGAGTATCATCCAAATTGAAGTCCTCTCTGACTTCCAACAGGCAGCAGTGGGCAGCAATCTCAGCCTCCCACTTGACCTTGAGGTTCAGCCACACCTCCCTACTCTTGGGCCTGGTGCTGCCACTCTGACCAGATCTGTGCCAGTTCCGACTCCAGATTTAACAGGACTTAATGATGCTATTCCATCTTGCATGGCATAGTGGGTCACCATGTCCCTCTAGTTGTTCTCCAAACTGGACTTCAGATTTCTGTGTCCAAATCGATATCCAAGAACTGGGCCATGCATCTCAGTCCTATGAATATCAAGTTGACAGCAATGATCTTGGCAGAGTGCAAGGTGACTACAGGGGTGATTTCTTCTGTCTTCTGGGGCCAGTACTCCTTCAGATCCTCTTGGTTCTTTTGAGCCATCTTTTCATATTGGGTCCAATGTCCACCAGGATCTTGCTGAGGTCCTGGCTATCTGCTTTGAACTTCTCTCTTGTGGTCTTCTTCTTGAATGGACACTCACCCTTAAGGCCCTCTAGGGATGCTGGTTTCATCAATGATGTTGTAGAGCTTATGGATCTTGTTCTCCACAGGCACAGTCAGCACCACCTCATTATTTGACTCTAAAGCCATTGGCAACAAGATCAGCATTTTCAATTGGTTCAATGATGCGCATATTATACACACAATTTGTGCAGATCTGAGCCACGGGCTCATTAATGGTCTTGAAATAATGCCTCTAGTCTCTGACTTAGGCCCCTTCTTCTTCAGATATTCCTGAAGTTTGCTCTACAGGTATCAGTCTCCAGGTTCCTAATTCAATATACATAGGAGCCCAGGTGATCATTCAGGTCTCACATGATCTTCTTCTGGGTTTGGATGCCACCAATTCCCAACAGACTCTCTGCCCTCTCCACTGCCATGTCACTGGATCCCAGGCCATGCTGCAAGCTGGTGGAGCAGGGCACAAAGAATCCTGGAACCTAAGACCCTGGTGCACAACTGCTAGCTGGCCAGGCCAAGTAACTGGGAGACCTGACTGAGCCTAGTGGCTGGTATAGATGTAGAAGGCAGTGCCCAAGGTCGGGGGGTGAAGCTCATGATGCCCTTGGAGGAAAGTGAACAATCAGGACAGTTTCATGATGACTTATACAGACCTTTAAAAGATCCATATGTATATAACATTTGGGAATATTCCTTTAACTCTGGTTTGAAGATGTCTAATATCCCAAATATTTGATACCTGATTTCTTAAGGGTATAATATTTTACAATCAGATTTAGAACAAAAATCTCATTAAACATTATCCAGTTAAGAATTCTCAGAATAAATCAAATGAAAACTGACTAGATTAAAAAAAAAAAGCCTCTTGGTACTTGAAGGACATCTTGTGGCCAATTTCATTAAAGCTTTCAAATACAATGAATGGCTACAACGTGTTAGTAACTGTACTATATGCAGGGAGTACACAGATAAGTAAAACATAAGCTGTGCTTTGAACACTCTATCAGAATGGGAAGCTTGGAAGCTATTTAAAATAGCTAGGGCTCCTTTTATTTATAAACAAGAAATGTAGATGCCTTATAAAAATATTAAAAGTACATAATTAAAAGCTGAGGACATAAAATCTCAATGCTGTTTTCATTTACATTTCTTGAATAACCAGTGATGATGAACATTTCTTCATGTATTTATTTATCATTTGTATATCTTCATCTGATTTTGTAACTTGAACAACTACTTCTAAGATAACAATATGTAATTTATCAACTAGTGATTTATTGCTATTAATTTTTTAAATTCTGTGTTATTTCTACTCTTTTTCTGTTTTGCTTTGTTTCTCTAAATAAAATAAATATATACCAAAAAAGTTCAGTAGCAAGCACATGCTCTGCATGCGCGAAATTCTGATTGATTCTCAGAATAACTAAAAGAAGAAAAAGTACAGAGGTAAATAAACATCTGTGGGATTTGCCTATTCTTTATACCTCCAACATTCCTTAGTACATGCACTACAGTTTTCCTTTGAAGACCACCACACCATAGCTCTTCATCAATATATTAGGAGTAGGATTGCTTGTTGGTGCCAAACTTCTCTAAGTTTTGTATTCTGTCATGAGGATAAGATCTGAACTAGGTCAAAGTCCTTCCCTCTCAAAACTTAATTCTTTTTAAATTACAAAAGAATAGACAATAGCTTTCCACTGGCTGCTTGTCAGCCCAAAGCTGCTGGCATCCAGCTGTCACAATGCAGGGACAGCAAACTTCAGAATGAACATGCCTGCAGGAAACCAAAGCCAGAAAATAAAGAGCATTTGAGGTCTGAACATAAGATTTCAGCACTGGAGCCAGTCATTCTGCCATAGAAGGTGGGTTTTGAAAAAAAAAATCCATTGAATGAATGCAAAAAAACAAAACAAAACCAAAAGAGGGAGAGAAAACAACCAAGTAATGGAAAACTATTTTAAAAATCTTTATTACACAAATATATACACACTTAGATGTACACAAACATTAACATTTACAGAAATACTTAATACTGTATATTTAAATACAGTTCTAAGATGTAATTTTTCTGATCAAATATACTGTGTCAAATCTTCAAATACATATATGTTATTAAAGAAGAAAGACTGAGAATAAATCATTCCAGATTTAGTCTTAAAATACTGAAACAAAAAAGATAAAACCAAATAATGTAGGCTGGAAAATTATTAAGGAAAAGAGCAAAACCTAGGGTTATCAAAGATACACCAGCAAAAGTTAACAAATCAAAAACTTGACTCTTTGGAAAGATTAAAAAAACTGAAAATTTTCTGGAAAAAATATTTTAAATATGAAATAACTAATTATTGACATTATGAATAGAAACAGAGATATCACTAAACTTCTAAGTATATTAAGAAGGTAAGAGTGGAGGTCTTATAAAAGGTATACTGACAGATTGTAACCAAAATATAAAATTTGACATTTTTTAAAAAACAGGATATTAATGAAATACTGGAAATCTGAGCAGGAAGTATTGGATAATTAAAGTATTGTTGCTATATTTTAAGTGTGATAGTGATGATGTAGTCAAGTGAAAAAAGGTATGTAGCTTTTAAGACACATACCAAAATACTGTTGCACAAAATTATAAGATTTCTGGGATTTGTTTCAATATCAAAAGTGAGTGGAGGAAGTGGGAGAATTTCTCTTATATTGCTGTATCCTCTTTTGGGGGTGGGTAAATGATTTATGGTACTCACTAAAAAACACTACATTTCTGATGCTCAAAATCCTCCATATTAAGAAACTTTAAAAAGATAGTCTAAACAACTTTGTGCTTGTAATTTTTTTTTCTTTTTCAAAATGTTACAGGTCTCATTGTCACCACTGTAAACATTTAATGTGATGGACGCACGACCTGTGACAATTTTAGCCACATTGACCAGTTTTGGACACCAATCAACAGTGCCCATTCTCATCTAGAATGAGGCTTGTGCTTATAAATTTAAATATTCAGACAAAACAGGAAATTCCTATAAAAATATTGTCAATAAAGCCCAGCAAAAGAAACTGAAAATATATTCTCTTATACATGTTAAACAATACAATGTCTCTGGTTTCAAAAAATAAACACTTCTAATGCACACATCTTCACTGGCAAATTCTTCAAGCATTTACAGTTAAAAGACAAAGACATGCACAAAAGCAGAAAAATACAATCCATAAAAAAGAAAAAATACCTTCTTTAAAATAAAAGAAAAAGTAACAAGCACATTCTAAGAAAAACAAAATTTTGGAATTATCATTTAAAAACTTTAAGATAGTTATTATAAATATGGTCAAGAACATTAAGAAAATTAAAGAACAGATGGCAATTCTCAGGCAAGATAAACTATGAAAAGAACCAAATGAAAACTCTAGAACTAAAAACCACAGCATCTGAAGTAAAAAAAATTCTCAGAACGAGCTCAATGGCAAATTACACACATCAGGGGAAAAAAGTCAATGTGTATTAACACAGATGAAAAGAAATTATCTAACCTGTGGAACAGAGGGGGTTGGGGGGGAAAGATGAGGATACAGGAATAAGAGAGATGGACAGCAAAAGGCTTTGAAGAAATAATAATTAAAACTTCACAAAGATGATGAAAATCAATTTGCAGAACCAGAAAGCACAGAAAATCCCAAAGAGGAAAAAAATATAAAATGACAACAAGCCTAAAAAGTACTCAGGGAAAGAACATGTAAGGGGAACAAGTATCCAAATGACTGCTGACTTCCCATCAGAGACAATGGAGATAGGAATGGTCCTTAGCCAGAAAAACCTGTCTAAAACTGTAGCCTTCAAATACAAGGTTGAAATAAAGGCATTTTCAAATAAAAATCTGAAAGAATATGAGGACAGTTGTCTTAGTTACTTTTCTCTCACTGCTGAGACAAAACACCCAATGCCCGAAATTAAGGAAAGACAGGTTTATTCAGCTCACAATTTGTGGAGGTTTTTAGTCCAAACCAGCTGCCTCCAAGGCAGGGTGGCACAGAAGTCAGGCAACAATTCATTGTGGTGGAAGATGGAAAAAGCAACAAGAGCAAAAAGGGAAGAACAAGACTCTTCCTCCCCTATATTATAAGCAGGCTACCTGCCCTCAGGTGGGTGTCGCACCCATCCACACCATCAGCACAGGCTCAGGATGTTTACAAAGTGAAGGCTCTAGCCCCTTGCTGAATCACTTAAATGTCTAAACTTCTCAAGTTGACCCAATATATCAACCACTGCAATCCACCCCTTGTCAACATGGCAACCAGACACAGTTCTTTAAATCATCTTCCAGATACAAATACATGTTTATTCTTATCATTTCACAGCTTCAACATTATAACATAGATGTAACAATCCTTAAGAACCAGTATTAAGTCTATCAACATTATATTACATTAGAACCATTACATTCCATCCGTGGCGCAAAATGCATTTAGTCCATCTGCAAGAGTTACCAAAGTCCTAACAGTTTCATCATTGCTGAAAAGTCCAAGTCTCAAATCTCTGAGATGAAAGGCAAACTCTTAGCAGCAAACTCTTGTATAAATGAAAAGTTAAACACTTTCAACATTCATTGACACAAGATAAACATTTCTATTCCAAAAATTATAAACAGGGAAATTCAAAGAACTGAGACCAAAGCAAGTCAAATATCCAGTGGGGCAAACATTAAGTCTTATAGTTCCATGTGCAGCATCTAAGGCAATCTGTGATGAACTATGAGATTCAAACAGATTGTGTGGCTCTGCCCTTACAGCACTTCTAGTGGTTATAGCTCCCATGGCTTCTTTGTTGGGCCCACTCTACTCCCTCCTTGCAGGTTTTTTCAGCTGATCCATGTCCCTGGCTTCTACAAAATTCTGGGGTCTCCACTGTACCTCTGGCTTCACCCGCACAGCTGCACATACTGCCCTCTCAGGGACAAACTGTTTGGCCTCCTAGCCCTTCTGAAACCAAGGTGAAAATCTTCTTAATCCCACAATTCTTTAATTCTGCATGCACCTAAAACCAGTACCACATGGATGATGCCAATATCTGCTGCCAGCTGGAGTAACAGCAAGTCTTTCCTCTCTCTTGGCTATAAAGGTTAAATGCCTGGATTGCTGCACTCTAAATGAAATTCTGAGTCACAAATGGTCTATGCTGTTGCCATTCTAGACATGGCTTTTACTCAAAGCAGTCTTTCACTTTTGCAGTTTTGAGGCTGCAAAAGGTGAAGACTTGCTGTTTCTTGTGACTCCCTAATTTTCTATTCTCTTATTTCTTCTCAGCAATTAAGAATTCTTCAGCTCTTTGTAGTCCACAACTTCACAGGAGCTTCTTTTCTGATCAAACTCACAATGTTTTAAATCATCTTGCTTGGTTCTTTGTTCTTTATTCTCAACAAAGACTTGGCTAAAAGCCCCCAACAATAGCCATACCACAGCCTCAACATTCAGTTGCCTTGAAATTTCTTGGGCCAGATTAATTAATTTGCCACTCTTAATCTCAGTCTCAGGAAAAATCTCTGGACACAAACAAAATGCAGACAAACTTTTTGGCAAGTAGTAACACTTATCTCCTGTAGTCCAACAACCAATGCAATCTTTCTTTCCAGCAGAAACATCTGGTCTTTACCAGCAAGATTTCTATCAGCCTTCTGAGCTCTGACCAGGATTTCCCATACAGAACAGTCTAAGGTGTTCTGACTCTACTTTGGTTACACCTCCAAACTTTCCAAACTCTTCCCACAAGTCATTTCCAAAGGTTCTTGAACCACATGGTCAGGTATAGTCATAACAATGACACCACTTCCCTGGTACCAAATTTTACCTTGGCTGCTTTTTTCTCATTGCTGAGAGAAAATAACCAATGCCCCAAATTAAAGAAGGAAAGGTTTATTTAGTTCACAGTTTGTAGAGGTTTCAGTTGTAACCAGCTGGCTCCAAGGCAGGGTGGCACGACTCAGGGACAATATTTCAAGGAGGCAGAAGACAGTAAAAGGAAAAGAGCAGACCACATCCACGATGGGTGGGTGTAACATTCACACTATCTTTATGCTCTTCTCTTGCACAGGCTCAGGATAGTCACAAAGTCAGGACCCTGAACCCTTGCTGAATCACTTAAACTTCTAAACTTCTCAAGTTGACACAGGTATCAACAATTACAACAGCAGACTAGCACCACATACTATTCATGCTAACTGGACAATACACCAAATGAGAATTTGCATCTACAAAAAAATATGAAGAGGTAAATATCTAGATGAATATGAAAAAGACTTTTTCTTCTCTTATTAAAAATCAGTATTTAAAGTAAACAAAATAACTTTACATTGTAGTTTTACCCAATATGTAAAAACAAATGACAGCAGCACAAATGAAAATGAGTGACAAATAATAGTTTCTTACATTACATGTGATGTCATGCTTTTAAACCATATTTAAACTGAAATAAGAATGCATATGTTAATCCTTACAGAAACAATTAAACATACAATAGAGAAGAATAATTCTGGGTTTTCTACAGCACACTGATTAAAACAATCTATATTTGTCAAAACAAAAAGAAAAGAAGACTAGGAAATTCCTGACTCATAAAAAATGATTACTGTTTGAAGAGACTGAAATGCTTATTACCTTGACTTGAATATTAAGCATTGTATATGTAGATCAAATTACTATAATATATCCCATAAGGGCATACAAAAATTATGTCTCAATAAAAATTTTAAAAATAAAAAAATAAAAATAAAGTACATAATCAAAAGATAGTAATTTTAAAAGAATATTTATAAATTCCATATATTAATTGAATGGAATACACAATGTCTTCTAGGGCTGTCATAGCAAAGTTTTGTAAAATGGGAGGCTTAAACCATAAACTTCATTATCTCATACATTAGAGACCAGAGTCACAAATCAAGGTTGGAGAGATGGATCTTTTGTATATGTGAAGGTTATCAAGAGATTGACAGAGTGGAAAGAGAAAGAGGAAGTAGGTATAAAAAGAATTAAGATGTGGTAGGTATATGTACCAACTCTGCATGATGAATGTTATCATAATATACTTCAAATAGGTATTAATAAACGTAGAAACTTTTTTAGAAAAGATCTTTCTTCCTCTGAAGTCAATGCAATAAGAACTGCCCTAGGATACTTTTCTGTTCCTGAAGTTCCCTGACCTGTGGCCACATGGCTCCTGTGTTTTACTTGGAGACCTTCCTGTAGGCCCTTTATCTCTTCTGCATTTTGAGTGATAATTTATACAACGTTGGTTGCAACAATATGTCCCAGAAAATGAACCAGGAATGAACAAAGATGGAAGCTGCCAAGGCTTCTCCTCCATTTGGATTTTACCTTCAGAGTTGCTAGGTGATTGTCTTTGACATGCAACTGTGTCCACTTCTGGCCACTAGATGGGTCTCTACTCAAAAACACGGGCATTTCTTCTTTTACCTTCCACATTACAAAGTAATTATGGTAATGTCTTACCTGTTGTTTTCCTTCAAAAATATGTGTTCAGTTTTCTGTTTTGTAAGATTGCTAAGAACAAAATTATATTAATAATAGTAATCTTCAGTACCTAAAACTTTGATCAAAAATTTTGCTATTTACAATAAAAGGAACTTTCATTACACACAGGAATTTTCCACTGTTTCAGACTGAGAGAGTCTCATGCATGAGTGTAGTAAAGAGTTAAAAGGTACAACTTCCTTCCCTCCCTTCCTCTGTTTCTCTCTGCATCTGCCTGTCCCACTCCCTCTCCCTCCCTTAACACTAGTTTGGATTTTACCTGTTCTCCAAAGGACCATGACCTCAGTTTGCCTCTACTGCAATTTTTAACAGGTGGGGCCTACTGGGAGCCTCTGAAGAGATAAGGGCCCCAGTCCCTTCCTTTTTCTCTCTTTTCCTGCCCAGCTACCATTAGGCAAGTGGTTTTATTCTACCACATATTTCCAGCATGATGTGCTGCAACACTATTAGCACAAATCTAACAGGGCCAACTGATCACAGACTAGAACCTTTAAAATGTGAGCCAAAATAAACCTTTCTTCTTTTCAAATTTACTATCTCAGGTGTTTTTTTATAGTAATGGAAAACTGACTAATGAATTCTGTTTCCTTCTTTTCTCTTTTTCTTCCCATTCCTCCTTCTTCCTTTTTCCCATTTTTCCTTTTTTCCCTCTGTTTATTTTCTGTTATCTCAATTCTTGGCACTATCGAATTTTGCTGCCAAAAACACATAGTAAAAGGACTAGAGGTTGACATTCCTGAAAGACATAATGCTGGCACAGTTTCTGGCCTGGCAGTTCTAAGGATCCTTAGTGGACTGGGTTTGAAAGTGTCTGCTGTGTTCTCACTGACCTCTAACCTTGTACTCCTTGACATTAACCAGTAAGGGACATGATTTTTCTACCATCACTCACATAAAAAGAAGGATGGGAAAATAGGAAGCTAGCTACAGTCCAGGCAGAGGGAAATCTGAAATAATTGAGGGCTTCATTTACATACTTTTTTTTGACAGAGTTAACAGTAAAAGTCAAGGCCTCATACATTTTAGGCAAGGACTCTACCTCTGAGCAACATCCCCACTCATGTCTCAGATTCTTTATCTAGAAAGAGAAAATAATAACTTTAATGATTTCACCTTTTAACCGTGAATGAGTGAAACACTTAAGAACCATACTAGAAACACAATGTATCATCAGTTTATGCTAGAATTAATAGCACTAATGATTACTATTATAATAAGCAAACATATTGAAAGAGAGCTAAGATTAGTAAGAAACTAATGGAGTAACTTGCAACCAATGATCTTGAACCTTTGTCTTAAAATCCTTTTGGCCTACAACTAGGGTCTTTTATACAGCCAAAAAAAGCCCACTAACCACTGTTAAATTAAGACTATCAGCATCTACTTGGGTACTTTCCATGACTCACTGCAATGTTCTTTGGGCTGGGGTTAAAGGAAGGATAGGGGGATAAGCATATTAAATATTTGTGAAATTCTTAGATACTAGTGTATAAATTCAGGATTGTCACCTGGAGAGTAATGCATTTACCTTTATAGACTCTTATATTATAAAAATAAGTCTTCCCAAAAATTAAATCTGTCAGAGAAGAAAAAGAACTTTGCTTAGAAGATGTTTAGAGCAGATCAGAGCACTGTCTAGCTTGCTTCATGTTCTTTCAGAGAGTAAAGACCCTACAGTCCTGCTTCTAGATAATATGCAATTGCCTGAAAATGTGAAGGTCTTTTCATCCTTCACATTTTTAATGTAGAATAACATTCTACACTTGGAAGAAAACATAACTAACCTTGCCAGAAAGGAGAATTATAGCAAATGAAGAAATCATGGCCTTGTAACATAGTTCATTTTCAGAATAAGAAGAAATGTAAACTTAAATATGCTGAGGATGTGACATTGTATTTTGTTATTAACTGTGACTACATGTAAAGTTTCTTAAATAACATTCCTTATCATTGTAAGAAATTTCTGGTAAGATGCAGTAGTTTTGGAATAGAAAGCAGAACAAGTTTGCATTGTTATCATCACAACAGAACCATGTTCAAAAGTCATAAGTAATATTGCAGGCAGCCACAATATTTTATTTCTGAAAATTGCTTTCATTACTTATGGCTTTGTCTGATTTTCAGAAATCACACATTATGTTTGCATAAAATATCCTGCTTTTTCCTGAATCCTGAGAGCTTCGTTTAATTTTCCTCAGCTCTGCAACTATTTTTCTTGCTTAAGTCCAGTAGACAGTGCTCAGTCCTGGTGTACATTAAGTGTGTGAAGATTGTGACACTATGAATCACTTCCTTCAAAAAGCATTCCTTGTTTTGAAATTTAAGAGGCATATTCTTTGGTTTTATTTTCCTAGGTCTCTGCATACTCAGATTCCCATATGATTTCTCTTTCTCAGACAAGTCATAGAATTTTGGGTAATGAAGATTCTGTCATCTACTCATTGCTTGCATACACCATCAAGCTGAGGGCTTCACTTGCCATCAGAGGCAACTAATGTTCTAATATTTCTCTGTCTATACTGATGTAGTCTAGTAACTTCACAAATAAAGACATTTTACTTTTATTCACTTTTATTTTCAGGGTGTTCTATTTCTTTTTATCTTTTGTTACCATGTTCAAGAAATTATTGCCAAATCTAATGTTATGAAGGTTTTCCTCTGTTTTCTGTTACAAGCTTTATAATTTCACTCTTACATCTCAGACTTTGATATATTTTGTGTTAAGTTACATATGTAATAAAATAAAGATACAACTTCATCATTTGGCCTGTAAATATCTACTTTGACCAGCACCAATTATAAGTATAGTCCACCGACTTTTCACCGACGAAAAAATTCAATGTTGAACAACTGTGTTGTTAAAAATTAAGATGTAAATTGTACTCACCAAGGAAATAATTAGGGAAATATCTTTAAAGTGGCAAAAGTTAGTACAATGCAATTAATATACTAAAAATATGTATTTAATTCCAAAAAATGCAGCAATGTAACAGTAAAGGAAAAATGCACAACACATGCAGAAAATAAAAGCCAACTAGATAGAAATCCCATCATATGACTAAATTATATATACTGCAATGAAGTAAACACCTGAATCAAAATGGAGAGATAAGCAGAACAGATACTTTTAAAAAATCTAACTATACACTATCTATAAAGAGTTTAAATTCAAAGAAACAAATGTCTCAAAAATAAAACAATGGAAAAGGAAACAAAATAAACGAGACACAGATGATTATACTAAAATTAGAAAAGTCAATATATATTACTAGTGACACTAAGAACATTTTATAATGACAACAAGGGTGATACATCAGGGAGATATAATACAGGCATGTATCATGCAACAGAGGTTCAGTACATGAACTGACAGAATTGAAGGGAAAAGAGACAACCAGAAAGTAATAGAGACTTTAACACCCAACTTTCTATAATAGATAGACGGACTGACTATACAAAAGATTAACAGGGAAACAAACTTGAACATTATAAGCCAACTGTACATAACATATCTACGGCTTATGAACAAAATAATAGAATATATATATATATATATATATATATATATATATACACACACACACACACACACACACACACACACTTCCTAAAGTTCACATGGAATATTTTCTTAGAAAGACCTCATTTTAAGCTATAAGAAATCCTCACTACATTCATATGAAATGAAGTTATACAAAGTGTGTTCTCAGACCAAATTGGAAAATAGAGATTTTAGAAAAATCAAAATATATGGACATTAACTGAAACATTAATATATAGTCACTGAGTCAAAGAAGAAATCATAAAGAAAATTAGAAAATGACTTCAGATGAGAGGAAACAGTAATGCTGCATGCCAAAATACATGGAGAAAAGCTAAAATAAAGCTTAAGAGGAAATCTACAGCTATAACACTTAAATGAATGCGGCGCCCTTTTCTGTCCGTGCCGCGTTCTAGTCCATCCACGCCTTGTGACAATCACTTCCCCAGGAAAAGGACACCGCATGTGGGAATTGGGCGCAGGGATCTTGGAATGTTTTGTACTGAAAATTGTAATTTGTGTAGTTCACATGTGTATGTTTTTATGTAATGCTCAATATGGAGTCGAGGGTGGAGACTCCAGGGGGGTTGCTGGGGGCCCTCTAGATAACCCCTTTGTGAGGACTGGTTGTGGGGTTTTGCCTTCTGTGAGTAGTGTGAGAGAGTTTATACAGAGGCTTTAAATGGGAGAGCTCATGGAGGAGGATTTGCGGGGTTCCTGTGAGACAACTGCCCTGAGACACTGGACAGGCAGCCAAAGACGGGCAACTAGGACACATATGTTACACCACCGGC